>JAASGO010000426.1:0-24397 GCA_023334245.1 Globisporangium cederbergense
CTCGATCCCCTGGATCCGATCTTTCTTCCAGCACTATCAGCAAGCCCCCGCAAGTTTCACCGAGCTCAACAAGGACAAGCGGCGTCATCGGTCCGAGAAGTTCTTGGTCAACGAACGCATGGAGGAGATTGCAAAGGAGACGAAGAAATACGCGTGGATCGCAACTCAGTTTGTTGGGATCGCTGCGGGCATGACCGCCGTGAGTACACTCGCTGGCACGACCTCGCAAATCTATGCTCGCAACCACCGGTGGCTCGAGTTTGAGATCGAGCGACAACTCGATCTCTTGGACATGCGCCACCAGTCATCGCGACGACTCGAGCTTCTCGTCGACCAGAACGAGATCGCGCGCTCCATCGTGATTGAAATCGTGCAGCAGCTGGTCTCTGGGTTCGCGTCAAAGTCGCACCGCCAAATCTTTCTGTTCCTGCTCACGGTTGAGCGAGAGGCTCAGCGAAGTGAACAGCGGACTGCACAACAACTTGAGCCTCATGGTCAAGTCTCGCAAGCGGGGAACCGAACGGCGTACAAGCGCGTAGTTCATCTCCTGAGCTCCATAGGCGGAACAAGAACTGTGAGTGTAGCAGCGAGACGCAAGGCAGAAGAAGAACAACAAGGTCCGTCAAGATCACGCCCGCCAACAGTGTTATATCCAGCAAGTACAGCTGAAGCTCAGTCGATTGACGGCATGTCCGCTCTAGGTCCCAGCCCACCACAAGCCAAAAGCCAGTCCATGGTGGACAGGTTTCGGCGAAAGGTGCGACTGTGCACGTTCGTATTTGACAGGTTATCCAAGCCCAGTGGCGCCACCACGAAACATCATAGTCCAGCCAGGCCTCGCAGCATTTATGCAGGTACTATGGGCATCAGCGACTTGCACAGGATAACCAGTAAAAACAGCAAAAAGGGCGCAACGATGCGGGATCTAGACTCAAAATCAACACTTTCAACCCAACGAGCTGACTTCAAGGAGCGAGCTCGAAAGATGCTGAACGACTTGCTCACATCGGTGGATGCACTCTGGGGCAACTGGAAACAGGGCAAGCTGCAGTCTAAACTGGACCTGCAGCGCGTTCTCTTCTCGCTGGGCATCCAGAGAAGTCGACTTTTGCGGCGCAAGTCTGTCGGCGTCAATGATGCGCTCGTCCAAGCGTCCAACATGATCGCTCTAGTCGATCCCGACGATGTGTTTGGCGAATACGCTGTGACGAGCGTCGACAAGGAGCTTGAGAAAAGCGATCCAAAGGGCTTTGAGAAGCAGATGTGTCGGCTACTTATCACGAAGATGCATTTTCCCGATCTCTTTGCGGACGCGATGGACGCGTATATTGCAGACCAGACAGCACTCGAAGATCGCGCGATGATCAGTATCCGAGTGCCGCTGCCACTCACTCAGTCTCTTCTACCGAGAGAGACAAATCGAGGAGGACAGTCTGCATCAGCTGCGGCTAATGCGCTTGTAGGCGATATCGCCCCACTTCGAGGTAACGACAGAGTTCACCTGCCGAACTGCGTCGTGGTGTACGATCTGCACGAGCGCAATTGCGCAGAGATCATGCTCTCCTCGTGGACTCAGACGTCGAGTCGCCTGCTCACAGTGCACCACTATGACGACGCAATCTTACGCACACAGTTAGTGAAACTCGTGACTTCGAAGGACAAGTTCGTCGTCGAAGTGTTGGCTCCCGACCATTGTGAACGCTTGATATTGCTGATCTCCCAGCTCATCAACCAGCACGCACTGCTGTCAAAGCCCGAGTGGTATCTCGTGGCCTCACTCCCCGTCGCGAGCAAGATCCAAAGCAGCTTGCTGCCTCTGATTCCGAGATCCGTGATCGTACGGCGCACGCAGAGCTGTGAGCCATACTCGGATCGTGAGAGCGACATGAAGCGCTGGCTGGTGGACCGAGGCGTCTCAGAGGTGTTTGCAGAGAAGTGGGTGAGTCGGGAGTTCTCGAACTTGCGAGCGACATCTGGGTGTATCAACGAAGGCGTCTCCTTTCCTGTCCTGACCCGATTGAAGGACTTGGCGATCCAGTTCAAGGCCATCGAAGAATCAACCACTACGAACAAACTCGAGCGAGATCAGCTGGAGAACGCGCTCATCGAGCTGACGTCGATGAGAAAGTCGCAGCATCAGGCTACGAATGAAAGGGAGCAAGACCGTAAAGCAGATATGACCACCAGTCTCCCACTAAGCAGCTCAATACAACTGCCGAGCGACTCAAGGGCGGCGTACCGAGCCTCGTTCTCAGCGGAGCTGCTCAGCGACCTGCTGCTGCTTCGCCGCTCGATGGCATTGGCAGCACCCGAGGTCATGCTTGTCTCTGACTTTGCGACGGCAGAGGCTTCGGGGAAAATAATATCCTCCCCGACTTCAGATCCTGTCATCATTGAAAACGAAGTCACCGACATCCACATCCCCGAGCGCATGGAAGTGCTCTGTCAACAGATTGAATCGTTGTATCTGCTCCTACGAGAAGAGATCGCGTCGCTCGACTCTGTATCGAGTTCGTTGAGCTCGTCGTTCTTCCCGTGGATCACGCTCACAGAAGAGTTCGAGGCGCACTTTCGAGCGTTTGCAAGTGTGAACAAATGCTTCCGGGCGCTCAAAGCCCAGCTTCACAGCTCAAGATCAGACCGCGGCTTCCTCTCCATCTACGTCCAGCAGCAGATTGCCAGTCTATCGAACGGCGTGATCCCGTTCGAGTGGATGGAGCTCGCGTTTATCCACACGATCGGGCCGTCCACGACCATTTCGATTCCACAGCTCGTGCTCCTAGTGACGTGCCGGCTTGGGATGCTGCTCAACTGTCTCTGCGGCGAACCGCTAGTTGCGATCAATTTGGCAGTGTTGAGCGATGGGCGTATGTTTCTGAAGGCCATGAAGACTTTCTGTGCGGCAAAATGGAACACGTCGGTCAAGAATGTGGTGCTCGTACTGGAGATCGAGCCGCAGAATGAACGAATAGGCGATGATAAAAATGAGGCCGAACCGGAGGTTTCGAGTGCTCAACAACGCAAGCAACACGAGTCCAGGAAGCCAGCTAGCGACATCGCCAGTTCGCTAGACTCTGCAATTATCAAGGACGCTCATGGCTTCCCGTGTGGATTTTTCGTCGATGGACTGGTGATGATCGAGCAGAGCAACACGAGCTCAAAGGCCAACCAAACAAGCCTGCATCCACTACCACTCTGTCGACTGTATTGCTCAACTGAGAAGGACTTGTTGGAGCTTGAGAAACAAGAAGCCGAGGCAGCGCAGCCCAAGAATCCCGATAGAAGCAGTAAAGCAGACGAGAAGTCCAGTGGTGACCAGGACGCGCCTTCAAATGTCGATGCTGCGAGGTATGTGCCATTCCTGATGCTACCGTCGCTCTCACCGTACCAACACCCGCCGCACTTGCTCGACCAAAACGAGGACAACCTTGCGATGCTAGACACCGGTGTACGGCTGCGCGTTCCTCTTGCAACGGTGATCCCAGCGCTGGCGGTGTCGCGACGCGACCAAAGGTCGGTTGAGTTTGCGATTGGAGCCCCGATGTTCCCAGACGACGACGATATGGAGACTGCATAAGCGGATAGCTGTATCAACGTAGCAGAAGGTTGCTTCGGGTCTTCAAAGTCGACTCCCTCGTCGTTGTCGTGAGCAAAGATGATCCATGTTGAAGCTGATACGAGCGGAAAAAAGGATTCCAATTCACAATGGGAATTTACTGCTTTAACATTGGAATCTGCTGAAGCGGTGCCATGACGCACTTGCGTGACGCACAGGGATCATAATTGCAGGACAGCTCAAGCTGGTGGTGGTGACTGTCAGTCACTCACCACAGGCCAGTGAAAGGTACCGATGAGACGCCTCTGTGGCTTGGTGCATGCTGGCCTGTCATCACCAGCAAGTGCAGGAGACTGCTAGCTCTATCAATCAATAACAAACTTCTGTGTATTTTCGTTCACCCAGTAGCAGATGACAGGACGCAAGCATTTCATGTCATGCACGAGGGGGGATAGCAACCAACCGGCGGATCACCCACCCACGAAGTTTTAACTTACTCAGTCCATGGACGCCACGACCGCGCCGAGCGCCGCCGACGACGCGCGGAAGGTCGTGAAGATCGTCGCTTTCGCCGCCTTGAGTGCTGGGAAGCTGAAGGTCTTGGCTACGTTCACGTATGGCCGCAGGATTTCCCCGGCCGACTGGCCGATCGGCGTGTTGCTCACAAACTCGAAGGGCTCGGCGATGCACGTGACGTAAAGCCTATCCAAGAGACTGTTGCGGTGCGCGACGAAGACATTGTTACGGTGCAGGCGGATCGCGGCCTCGAAGCCCGACTTGGTCACGTAGGAGCACAACAAGTAGTTGCCGCTGATCTTCTTCACGTGCATCTCGAGCTCGTCGATCGGCGCGAGCAGCGCAGACGGATACGCGCCGAAGCCTTCCATTTTGACAACGTCACCGATCTGTGGCTCCATGCCGTGCGGCTCGTAGTGAAGCACGATGCGCACTTCGCCCAGTGCTATCTCTTTCTCCGTCGCGCGCTGCTTCTGTTTCTTCCCGCCTGCGGTATTGTGGTGGTTCGCAGCGCTCGAGGCTGGGATGCCGCCCGTGAGTGTGATCCAGCGGTCCATCACACCCTCTTTGCCTTCGATCAACGGTGTGAAGTCCACGACCGCAGTGCCAATCACCGACCCATTCGCCATGCCGACGTACTCGGTGGTCTTGCCCGTGAGCGAGTCCTCGTTCATGACGTCCACGATGAGTTCCATGCGCACGTCTGAGTGATCTTCTAGCGGCGCGCGCTTCAGGTCGATCTTCGGGATCTTCATCTCGAGCATCTCGCGGCGCCACGACGGGTTGTCGTTCGCGAGGATCGTCGAGCTACGCACGTTCATCTTGCCGACGCGGAAGATCACGTACGGGTTGCACGTGCGCACGAAGAACATGGACGAGGCCGCGCGCAAGTTGCGCGCCTCCACGAGGCGGATTGAGAGCGTGCCAGCGAGTCCGTCCTGGTGGCTCAGATGCTTCTCGTACTGGAACGGTGCCAGGTGCGTGCGGTCTGCGGGGGTCACGATCAGCGCCATCTTGCTCTCTCGTAGCTCTTCGCTCGTCTTGCTGGCTGCTGGCTGAAGTTCGTCTGCTTCTCTTTGAAGAACGTTGTGTGCACACCTGAAGCGAAGGGTTTCCGAAGGGTCTTTTGTGTAAAATAGTAAATCTACTGTATCATTTATGGAATTCTTCATCTGGTTTAATACGATGCGAGTGCTGCAGAATGTCGCCGTTTTCTCCACCGTTTCCTCGATTCGTGGATTGGGGATGAAGAATCAGATGCACGCGAAAACGAACGAGGCTTTCGTTCGCTCTCCCAGGTCGGTGTAGCGCTCGAAAAATCGCGAATCCAGAGCGTCAGCGAGTATTGCACGAGTCTTGGACACGATTGGAGCTAAGGCGGCAACGGCGAAGACTTCTCGGCTGTAGGCAAGCTGCGCTAATCTCTGAGCGGTTCGTTCTTGTTGGCCGTGTCCATCCACAAACAATAGAGAGAAAGCAACGCCAGCACTTGAACAGGGTGCTCGGACTGGTTCATGGTATTGGTCATTGACTGCAGTAGCGACATCAACTGAACGAGCACGTCGAATTTTCCTGCGAGAGGAAACGGATCAGGTGGTTCTCGCGTATAGTACGGTGATCGTGCTCGCGTATCGAACCATTCTTCAAGAGTACCCCACTCCTCGATCACGTGCTCAACCACTCTTGCCAGACCCAGAAAGCGGTGGGCATGGTAGTTGAGAAGGCGAACGGACTGTTCTTTGCTCTTAAGCTGGCACAATTCCTTAAAAAGCGTTCCCATGACCTCGACTTTTTACTGTTTGCTCAGCTTTCCGAACGTCTTCAACAAGCTGCGTCATCTCTGGGTTGAGATCTTACTTGGCTCTCTACCACACGCGAGTTCGGTGACCGCATTGATCATGTGAGCCACGAGCCATTCCCACTAGAGCTTCTTTCATCATCCACTTCCGTCGCTCATCACTCCGAAGAAAATCTCCTTGCCAGCCCGAAGTCCAACAGCATGTTGTCCAGCCATCTTCAAAAAGGCACCCGAATGCCTTTCTTACGCTCGCGGTAGTCCAAATCGAAGAGCTGCGTTTCGAGTAGCACCGAGGCCAGCATCCAGTTATGATCCACAAAATAGACGCGCACACCGAGGTGCATGGCTGCTTGTGACGAGCACGTCCAGAAGTCCGCGACCAAGGTGAAGTGTGGCACGTCTGTTTTCTGAGTTTGTTTGAAGTAGTGGGTAACCTCACGTTTGCAAACGCGTAAAGCTCGACTATTGAGCGGCTAATTGTCTTCGAGTTGATCGCCGCGCGAAACTGGTTCTTGACGACGATGTTTTTCATAATTCGTGAGTCTTTGTACTCTCCGGAACGAAAAGGAAGTCTGCTGTGGACGATCTGCCTTGTTTCGAGGAGCACGCGGAGGCGACCTGGATCCTTCATGTAGAGCAGACCTGCTGCCAGCCGGTCCACTTCATCTTCATGTGTCCTTTTGTGCTCGGTCTCGATTTGCGTCTTCAATGACGTGATCTGGTGCATGTCTATCAGGTATCTCGTCGTATTCGAGGTCCTCCCTCCGTGTAGTGAATATAATGTCCACGTATTACGGCATGGTTGCTCGCCCAGATAGATCCACCCGATCTCGTCGCGAGTTTCGTGCTTCACTCAGACTCCCCACTTGAAGGTGATTGGCCACTTGCTCTGTTTTGGAGGAAGAAGAGTGAAAACAGACCCGCTTGGTTCGAAACTTTTAATCGCTTCCCCCACTGCTGCCGAGGTGTCGCCACTCACTGCACTATGCTCGTTTCGAGTTCCAAGGTGGTTCACGAAAGTGAATACTCAACTCTGGTAGCAGTGCAACTTGCGTCTAGGCGCGTTTTGCGTTGGTGCAGGCGCTCTCGCTCGAGGGGATGAAACTTGGTCTTGACTGCTGCTGGTGCAGGCGCGCGCTCGACGAGACAAAGCATGAATTGTGCGAGTACACTCCAGCTCGTGCGACTCCCACTCTCAGGTAACCTTCCTTTCATACAGCTCTCGTCCGTCGATGACTTAGACGACGAAGCGGCAGGTATACGTACAACAAGAACAGAAGGGCAAGAAAGCGACGGACCTTACGTTGCTCGTGTCCGCGCAACGAGATTTATGACGATTTTGCAACCTCGAGACAAGAAAGGTGGCGATTTTCGACTGAATTGGTTCTGTCAAATAACCATTTTGTAGTGTAACGTTAGATTGATGTGACGGAAAAATAAAGTTATAGAATATTCGTTTAATGTGTGGTTGTGCAATGCAACTCGGAAATAAATGAGAGCAAATGCTACGGCCAGAAATAAAAATGCGGATCAGAAACGTGTTTGCATTGTGAAATACATTCAAGCATTATTGGCTACATATGCAATAAATGCTTCCTATAACGTATTTAAGTGCGACCACACTAGATGATTGGATAAAAAAAATGATACGAGCAGTATAATGATCTGGGATTGGCTGAAATGCGACGATCGAGGCAGCCACCACCCATTTGAAGCGCCAGTGCTGTTTCGATACCTCAGCGAACAGCTCTTTTGCGTCGTGGATGTCAAACGACAGCAGGAGGAAGGAAGCAGAGCAGAGCAGACACACGTCCGTTCCGTTAGTTGTCCGCACAGCCACCGCCACACGCAGCATACACTGTCGCGCATCATCACCTGAATAAACGCACACCAGTGACCGACAGATAACGCAAGACGATACTCGACAGCAGCCATGGCGAAGGGAATCAACACGACGAAGGCGAGCGCCGACAACCCGAACCGAACGGTGCCCAAGCGCCAGAAGGCCGCCAACATGCGTGACAAGGCCACGATCAACCGTCTCAACATGTACCGCAACAGCGGCGCGATCCGCAACAAGAAGGGCAAGATCGTCGGCGGCTCGCTCATGATGGGCAACAAGCAGGGTGGTCAGGAGATGAGCTCCGGCTCGGCGCGCATCCAGCCGGACCGTCGGTGGTTCGGCAACACGCGTGTGGTGGGCCAGAAGGAGCTCGACAAGTTCCGCAACGAGATGTCGATCAAGGCCGCGGACCCGTACTCGGTCGTGTTGCGCTCGCGCAAGCTGCCCATGGGATTGTTGCAGGACTCGGAGAAGGTCACGCGCATGAAGCTGCTCGAGACCGAGAGCTTCGAGGACGTGTTCAACGGCAAGCGCACGCGCAAGCGCGCCAAGATCGCCGCGAACGACTACTCTGCGCTCCTGGAGCGCGCGCAGACCGGCGCGGACTCGTACGAGGCCAAGGGCAGCGACCGCAACATCCACGTGGAACAGGACTTCAAGGTCGAGGTCTCGCACGACGTGTTCAGCAAGGGCCAGTCGAAGCGCATTTGGGGCGAGCTCTACAAGGTGCTCGACTGCTCGGACGTCGTGATCCAGGTGCTTGACGCGCGCAACGTGCCGGGCACGCGCTGCGAGCACGTCGAGAAGCACATCCGTAAGAACGCGGCGCACAAGCACCTGATCTTCGTGATCAACAAGTGCGACCTCGTGCCCAACTGGGTCACGAAGAAGTGGGTACAGAAGCTCAGCGAGACGACGCCGACGCTCGCCTTCCATGCGAGCATGAACAACCCGTTCGGCAAGGGCGCGTTGATCAATCTGCTGCGCCAGTTCGCCAAGCTGCACCAGGACAAGAAGCAGATCTCGGTGGGCCTCATCGGGTACCCGAACGTGGGCAAAAGCTCCGTGATCAATGCGCTGCGCAAGAAGCGCGTGTGCAAGGTCGCGCCGATCCCCGGTGAGACCAAGGTGTGGCAGTACATCACGCTCATGCGCCGCATCTTCCTCATCGATTGCCCTGGCATCGTGTACGACCAGGGCGACGACGAGGTCGAGACGGTCCTCAAGGGCGTCGTGCGTGCTGAGAAGCTCCCTGCGCCGGCCGAGTTCATCCCGGCGATCCTCGAGCGCGTGAAGAAGGAGTACCTGACCAAGGTGTATCACATCGAGAGCTGGAAGGACGAGTGGGACTTCCTCGAGCAGCTCGCGATCAAGTGCGGCAAGCTTCTGCAGAAGGGCGAGCCGGACTTCAACAACGTGGCCGTGCAGATGATCAACGACTACCAGCGCGGCAAGCTGCCGTGGTTCGTGGCGCCGCCCATGAAGCCCGAGGAGATTGAGGCCGCCGAGAAGGACGAGACGCCGCTGAACGAGGCTGCGGGCGTCGAGGACGAGGCGGAAGAGGAGGATGAAGATGATGACGAGGAGGAAGAGAAGGCCGAGGCCGTGGCGGATGAAGATGACGAAGACGATGACGAAGAGGAGGAGAAGGCAAATTAGAGACTGAAGGGCGTCGTAGCCTCCATCTTAGACGTACATCTTGCTATTCATTTCCCCGTTTTGCTTTACTAGTTTATAAAATGGTTTGCATCTTTCATTCATAACGTCTGTGATGCAACAACTGATCTAGCTGGCTGGCTGGCTGCTGCGACGCTTCGCAGTACGA
Source organism: Globisporangium cederbergense (assembly GCA_023334245.1). Taxonomy (NCBI): domain Eukaryota; phylum Oomycota; class Peronosporomycetes; order Pythiales; family Pythiaceae; genus Globisporangium; species Globisporangium cederbergense. The sequence continues at coordinate 9,539 of JAASGO010000426.1, forward strand.
GCAGCTCACCAGGAAGATCGACAAGGCTGATGGTGCCCAAGGCGCGTGCGTCGCTCAAGCAGCGCGGTGATCGGAGCGAGTGCGGAGGTGGTGAGGACAGGCTCTCTGCGATCGAGCGGCTACAGAGGGCGATGGAACGCCACGCAGCTCTTGAGGGCGACGCTTCGAGCCTCGTGAAATCACGAGCTGCCCCGATCAAGGTACCTTCCTCATTCAAGCAGGGGCGAAGCACGCCATCTCCAGTTGCCAAGGATCTCAAGAACGCAGCCAGCTCTGTCGCGGCGCTCGCTGAGCAGCTCCAGAGCCTTTGGCATCATGAGCCCAGAGAGACCAGCAGCCCACTTCAACACCACAGGCGAAGAGCTGTAGATGAAGCAATGATGAGCGAGTATGGGACTGCTGAGGAGGTAGACGAAGAGGATGAAAAACCTGCTGAGGAACACCAACGTCGGCAGCACACGCCGTCAGTACCACCAATGGGCACTTCATCAACACCGCCACTACCACCTTTGCTTGCGAATGCACTGCTGAAGATCGGATCGGACGAGAAGGACGAGGTGCTTGTGCACCTGATGCAGCAGGTGGCGTTCCTCCGCGGGCAACTCAGCGAAGTGGCGACCCTGGGCGAGACGATCACAGCTCAACTCGTGCACCAGCAGGTAGGCTTGTCCCAGTGAAGCTTGATATTGGTGACGATGTGCCTGATGACATGCTTTCAAACTCGTGACAATAGTACGAGCTCCGATTGAAGCACCGCGAGCAGGTGACGAGTCTCGAGCAGCAGCTGCACGACGCGACGCACTCCCACCCGCGCGTGCTGGATCTGGAGCGCAAGGTCGAGGAGCTCGAAGCCAGCAACCGGGAAAAAGACCAGCAGCTCCGCTTCGCTGTACGTTGCGTCTTTGTATGTTGAGGTTCTCTGAAGCTTGCTGAGCAGCTGAATGAACAACTCGTGACTGCGTTCTTGCTCAATGATCAGGTCCAAAAACTGCAGCGCAGTCGCCAGCGGGAAAAGGAGCTCAAGATGATGCAGGATCCGCTGTGGGACGTCTGAAAATATTGCTCCATTGACACTTGCTACACCACTCTGCGCTTTGTTAAAGAATGCGCACCAGCGCGCAATTAGGCAAAGAAAAGTAAAAAGACATGACTGCGAACCTAGGAAATACACTCACATGGTACCGCTTCCGAGAGTGGCTCTTAGGACGCGACGTGGGCGTCGGCGGAGGCGGTGGGGGGCTTGTAGCACTCGGGGATGTACTTGAGCTGGAAACTGTTAAACGCGTACTTGTCCTTGCCCGTGTTGGCCAGCACGTTGACACGCCGCACGCCACGCTCACGCATGGCCGTGCACAGGTGCACGCCTTGCTTCACATGGAACGTATCCACGAGAATCTGTGAGCTCTCAAGTGTGACGGACATGGCCGTGCGGTCCTTGCCGCTCTTGCAGCACGTGGTGCGTCCGGCTCCCAGGCGGCGGCAGATATCGCTCGTCTCCAACAGGATATTCACGTTCTTCTTCTGCACGTGCACCTTGATGGATACGTTGAGCTTCTCAACGAGGATTGCAATCTGCGTGCCCAGGTCCGGCAGCTGCGCGAGGCGGGCGTCATTGAACACTGACCCGGCGTTGTGGCGCGCGTTGTATTTGACGAACGCCTGGTAGACGCGGAAGTAGCGCTCGAGCGCCTGGATGCTCTCGTAGTTGATTTCGTCCTGCAGGCTCGTGTCCATGACCGTGTTGGCCACCGACTGCATCTCGTTGATGCCCTGCGTGAACATCACAGCGTGGATCTTCACGGGGTCGCCCTTCTTTAGGATGTCTGGTAGAGCCGCGAAGATCTCGGACGGTAGCGCGAATGTCGCCACGATCTGCGACCCCAGCTGCATGCTCGATTTTGACACGTCAATGCACTTGGCGTACTTGAGGGGCGAGCGCTTCTTCAGACTCGGCCGGCCCACGACTGCCTCCGTCACCTGCAGACTCACGGACGAGTTGAGCCACTTGACACCTTCAACCATGTCTTCGATCATCCCCTTCTCACTGCGCAGCGTGCTCAGCAGCGACTCGATGCTGATGAGGAAGCCTGTTGAGCAGATGAGCTTTAGACGATCCATGTGGAGCGGCGACTTGCTGCTCGCGGCGAGCCCCACGACCGTCAGGAACGCGGCTGACGCCACGGACAGCACCTGGCTGCGCACCACGTCCTGACGCTGTTCGATCTTCTCCAGAAGCCGCTCGTTCTCCTTGGGGGATTGCGCGTAGGTGTGCAGCATCTTCCGCAGCCCGCCCTCTTTGAAGCCCAGGATGTGCGCGGCCGTGCAGCCGTGCGTGATGACGGTGTGCACGAGCTCGTCCAGCGCTGGCTCGGAGTTAGAGCCGCCAGAGCTGCTCATGTTCGTTGGACTTGTGGTGCCAGATGGATTGCCGCTTGACAGGACAACGCGCTTCGCACGTGTCAGGTGGCAATTGAGGTTCGTCGGCATAAACTCGGTGTACAGGTCCTTCTTCTGGGTACTGCGCTTGAGCGAGCCAGTCAATCCAGGCTCTTTGCCGTCTTCGAGCATTGTTTGCAGCTTCGAACAGTAGTCTTCACAGGTTCGGTACACGTCGCGCAGACGCGTGTAGCGCGACAGCTGGGCCTCCATTTCCTGGTAACCATCGTTCTCGCTGCCAGCGCGTATCTTGTGCGTTGGGGACGATGGCACTGGACCATATTTTTGCACATATTCGTTCATGCTGGATCGGGCTTCGTCGATCTTCTGCTTGTTGCGTGCCTGCGTGAACTTGAGGAACGCGAGCGCGACAGAGATGGAACAGTACGATGACGAGAGCTCCTCGGTGATGAAGACGTGGTTCGCGTCCTGCGAATCGAACTTGCCACGCACCATCTCACCATAGCTCTGTCCAAGGCTGCTCGGCACGCTACTTGTCGATTGCAATTTGTCCGGCGTCGTCGATTTCGTCTTCTCTGCCGGCACAATGTCCGCAATGAAGTGACGCTTCGCATAGGTGAACGTGTGCGACAAGTTGAGCGGTTCGCTTGGAATGATTCGGTCCAGCATCAAGAAGTGCAGTTGCTTGGTGTTGCTCGATCGGTGGCACTCCAGGACAATGGTCGAGTCTCTCGACAGCATCACATCGACAGGGGAGATCCGTACAAAGCCCAGCGACATCTGGCTGGTGAGCACCTCAGTGCTAGGATTCTTGAACGAATAGATCTCAAAGTGGAGCACATCCTTCGCACTCAGCGGGACGGACAGCGTCGCGTTGAAGTCACGCGCATAGAAGTCGCCGCCACACGCTCGAATCGTCAATGCTCCTTGCATCTCAGTCCGCGAAATCTCGTGGGGATCTTTGCCCGGGGAAACGGTCGACAGCACGACCACCATGTGAGCTGCTTCTTGGACGCCCTTGCTTCCCACGGAGACGGCCAGCTCCAGGGTCGGTCCACGCTTGAAGTTGGGCAAGCTGAGGCAAGGCGCGCGAGTTTGCGGGTGCTCATTCAGCGGGTACGCGCTGGATGAATCGATGCTCAATCTCGATCCCGTCGACAGAAACCCGAAGTCGTCACGAGGACGCATCGGTTCATAGTCGTGCGAGCGTGTGGAGAGCACACTTCCGGCACTGAAGGAGCGGAACCGGCGAGGCTGACGAGTCGAACCGCCCACCGACTCTTGTCGCGCTGGCGCTTTCCACGTCGGAGGCAACTCGTCTGTCGTCTTTGTGGATCGTGATTGGCGCGACTGGCGCTCGCGCTGCTTCTCTTCTTCTTCACGAGCTGCAATCGATTCCTGCATCGCAGCAGAAATCACGACCGAGTCCGTCGAGTGGCGCTTGATTTGAGACCCGTGTGGACTCTCGCGAGGCACCTGACTGATGCCAACGCTTTTTCGTAAACTCAAGAGGTCCTCTTCCATGGAGCTGCTGTTCTCGCTCAGTCGCAGCGCCAGAGACTTTCGTTCCACTGACTGGTGCACGTTGGCTGCCTCTGCCGCGCGTCGCTCGATGCACAGCTGAATGTTGGAGATCCACGCATCCGTGGACGGCTTGCCCTCCTCTGCGACCAAAGTGAGCTTGCGACCATCGTGCTCGACCACGAACTGGAATGGGAACCCTTCTTTTGGAGTCGGACGCACCGATGTCGTCCCATCAACTGCGATCTCGCCCAGTTTCGTAAGCTCCTTTGCCGAGTCGTAGTACGAGAGCACATGGACGTCACGTCGCAGAATAAAGTAGCGTCGACGCCACGTCTTCCAGAACGAGCCCTGCTTCACCAAGTAGCCGCTGTAGATGATGTCCGAGTCCGAGAACTGCTCGACGTCCTTGCCGTTCACATTCGCGTTCTTCTTGGCTTTGGTCGAGTCCTTCTTCTCGCTCTTCTTGAGGTACGTGCGGTTCTTGAGCTTGCCCATCGCGCGCGAGCCTTCGTGTGCGTGGTAGAACTGGTCCTCGAACTTGCCGCTCGCCGACACCTTGAGCTTGGGCTGATGGTGGCGTCACGTACACACATATGATACAGAAACAATATGAGTGATCACATCAACAAAAGAATGGCGGCTGCTTAGATGCTCCTCCAGCAATACATCCCGCCTGTCATCACGGATACAATTATCACACACGAAGAAGAAAGGCGACCGCTTACCTTGACCTGTTCGCCCACGCCTGCGCTCGAGAGGCGACTGCTCGCCAAGAGCATCGCGATCTCCTCGAACGGGACGTCGTTGTTGTCCGGCTCGTTCTCGTTCTGCTCCTGAATGACGGCCGTCTTGGCACGCACGGCCACGGGGGGCGTCGACAGCGCCTGCACACCGCTTGCACTCGAGCTCATCTCGTGCGGAGCTGCCGTCGTGGACGAGCGGCGGTACGTGGCCTTGCTGCCACTGTTCCCGTTGAGGTTCTGCAGCAGCTGCGTCGGGCTACGCGCCAGCGTCGTGCGCGTGGGTGTGAGGGGCATCACGACGTCGCTGTCGTCGCCGTCCTCGTGGTGCAGATGTGCCGCGAAGGGAAGTGACGCCGGTGGGCCGAAGTGGAGCTGCGGCGCGTGCGAGTTGCTGCCCATGGGTTCGCTCGCCTTTCACCCTCTGCTGGTCTTCTTGCTCGATTGCTTTTTCCTTTCAGAGGGGCAGAGTAGTGTGAGATGGCGCCGCGGTAATGTCTGCAAATTGGTACTCATGCTGTTTGATAGGCTCGACATGATAACTTGATTCAGACAGACACAAAATCCGGTCAAATATTCTCCATCTTGTGATACGATACCAGGGACGGAAAGGCAGGTGGTAGTCCTACTGCTGCTGCTGCTGCTGCTGTTCCGCGATACTAGGACTACTATAGAGATTCTTAATCCATGGGAAGGAGTCGCTTTTGTGGTGTCGTCAAGCATCGTAATGTGTGGCCCAAGAACGGATCGATAAATCAGGTTTCTCTGAACGATGTTTCTGTGGTTTGTGAACGAATCAAGAGTGATCCATCCAGATCAGGGCCAGTATGCTGTTTGATAGGATGTTGTGTCCAGTTAGCTGGGTACACACTCTCGATTGGCAGCCGCGAGTATTTACTTGAGTAAAAATGTGGCCCACCCTTTTCAAGTTGTCTATTTAGTGTGGTTCACATTATATAAGTAAACGCAGCAAATGAGTGTTGAGCACACTAATTGTTACGCCACCGCGCGCTTTTTGGCTTCAAACTGCCAAAAAGAGGGCTTTGCCCAAGCAAGAAGAAGCCATGGGCGAGGTGACCACTCACGTGCGCGTCGTGAAGAACCGCGGTGATGCGGACGCGTACCTCAAGCTCGTGCAACTCGCAAACGAGGCGTACCAGCTAAGCCAACAGGGCAATTTACTCTCCGCCGAGCGCCTCTACCGCGACATCCTGAGCAAGAAGCCCGCCGCGGGATTCGATGACGTCTCCATTGCGCTCTCGCAGAACGAGTACGGCATCGTGCTGCGTCAGCTTGGCAAGTTCAATGAAGCGCTAACGGTGCTACAGAGCGCACTGACCATCCGCGAGCGCTTTGATCGAGAGGCTGACGTCACGATCAGGCTGAGCGACAGCAACATCACGCGCGACGAGCTCGCCAAGGTCTACGAAGCGCTCGGCGACTGCGAGATGGCGCTGCAGATCCGAGAACCGGACAAGCGCATCTGCGGTAACAGCGCATGCCAGACGCTCGAGTACAATGAGCTCCACGGCTGTAGCCGCTGCAAGTGCGTCTTCTACTGCGGGAAATCGTGTCAGCGCGACGACTGGAAGCGCCACAAGTCGCTCTGCAAGTCGAGAATAGCTGCTGCTGCTGCTGCGAACTGAACCAGGATGCGACTACTGTCGCTTTGATGTAATGGGACGAAGGAGAGTGAGAATATTGTACGTGTGGCTCTGGCAAGCCGCAGAGTGCGATGTCCTCTCAGTCGACGCCGAAGTGCAGGGTTTGTGTGGGTCTGTAATCCTCAGCCCTCATTTACTTCAACCTCTTGTCTACCTCCTCATTGGCTGAATCCGTAATTTTAGACGATTTCCAAAAGAAATCGAAGAAATCTGTTTTGATGGGCATCCCACGAGGACGCAAGAACGGGTCAAAGAGCGTGAGGAAGGCGGATGGCCATGCGCTGATTAGCGCTCGCTGACTGGCGCGTGGCGTGCACCCATCGCTCATTACCACACGAACACTCCAGCAGCGACAACAGCATCAGCTCCACCCTATCCAACCGGTAGCAACCGCAGCAGCTGATCGCACATGGCGACAGCAAACGCGTCGCTCAATCTCAACGACTTCCGCTCGCCCACGGACAAGAAGAACTACCGCGTCGTCACGCTGCCGAACGGCCTCGAGGCGTTGCTGATTCAGAACGAGGCAAGCAGCATTGGTAATGAGAGTGACAACACATGCGATCCCGAGACAGAGCCAGAGCCGGAAGCAGCGCCGCCTGTCAACAGCAGGGCGCGTCGCCACAGCTTCTTCAGCACCAAGAGCGACAGTGATGGAGACAGTGACGGCGATGGCGATAGTGAAAACGACACTGATGACGACGACGACGAGAAAGCGCCAGTGAGCACGCGCCACGCGGCCGCGTGCATGACCGTGGGCGTAGGCAGCATGTCGGACCCGCAGGACCTCAAGGGGCTTGCGCACTACCTCGAGCACATGCTCTTCATGGGCAGTGACAAGTATCCGGACGAAAACGAGTTCGAGGCGTTTTTGAGCACCCACGGCGGCTACAGCAACGGTGCGACCGAGTGCGAGTCGACGCGCTTTCTCTTCGAGATCGGGCCTCGCCACCTGGAGAAAGCGCTCGATATGTTTGCGCAGTTCTTCATCGCACCGCTCTTCAAACAAGAAGCCATGGAGCGCGAGCTGCTCGCCGTCGAGTCTGAGTTCAACCGCGCGCTGCAGAATGACTACGTGCGGCTGCAGCAGATCCAGTGTGAGACCTGCGCGCCAGGCCACGCGTACGATACCTTTAGTTGGGGTAACACACAGAGTTTGCAGACGATCCCAATGGCCAAGGGCATCAACGTGCGCGAGGCCATGATCGACTTCTACAAGAGACACTACGCGGCCAACGCCATGAAGCTCTGTGTCTACGGCCAAGATTCGCTCGACGACATGGAGAAGTGGGTCACAGCATCCTTTGGTAAGGTCCGTCGAGGATTGGAAGCCGCCAGTCCAATGTCGTCAGTTTGTCCAGGAGCATCAGCACCGCCATTCGGCGTTGCTGCGGGCCAAGAGCCGACCCTCATCAAAATCGTGCCCGTGCGCAAGATGCACTCGATGCACCTTTACTGGCCCATGCCGCCAGTGCTTACGAGCTACCGCCAGAAGCCCTGGGACTACCTCGCGCACGTGCTGGGCCACGAAAATGATGGTTCACTGACTGCGATTCTCAAGAGCCGACGCTGGGCGACCTACGTCTCTGCGGGCATCTCCGAGGGTGACAGCTACGAGTTTGGCTCGTTCGGGAGCTTGTTTGAGGTCGGCATCACGCTCACGAAGCTCGGGCTCGAGCACTGGGACGAGGTTGTGCAGGTCATCTTCGACGTGCTCCACTTCACGAGAGCTAGTGGAGAACTTGAGCCGTGGATCTTTGATGAGCTTAGGGCGTCCAGCGAGATGAGCTTCCTGTTCCAGGAAGAGCAGGAGCCTATCTCGCTCTGTAGGTGCATGAGCCACTTGATGCAGGACCGCCACGGCGTGAGCCCTCGTGGCGACTTGCTGCGCTATGACATGCTCCAGGGCGAGTTCCAGGAGGAACCCACGCGCGCACTGCTGGACCACATGACACCGGAGAACACGCGCGTACTACTCTTTTCGCACTCCTTTGAAGAGGCCACTGAGGATCCTGAGCCACTGACCTTCACAACGGAGAAGTGGTTTGGCGCCAAGTACGCAAAATCGACGATCTCTGAAGAGTTCCTGGCGAAATGGCACGTGCCCTCGAGTCGCGGCGTACTCAAGCACCCGTCGCGCAACCGGTTCATGCCGCAGTGCTTCGACCTCGTGCCTCAAGAGATAAAGGATGACTCGTCCACTGTTGACAAGGGCAATAATACTGACCCGCAGCTCGTGCTCACGACGCACCTGGGCAAGCTCTGGTTCAAGCAGGACGCCGTGTTTTGCGTGCCCAAGACGAACGCGAACTTCCTCCTCTGCCTTCCGTCGCTCACAAAGTGCGTTGCCAACTACGTCTGCGCCACGATCTACCTCAAGATCGTCAACGACACGCTCAAGCAGACCGCATATCAGGCGAGCAACGCAAACCTGGCGTTTGACATCGGCATCCGTGATCTGGACATCGAAGCCACGTTCAGCGGCTTCAGCGACAAGCTAGGCGACCTGGTGCATGTGGTCTTCCAGCAGCTTGTGGCGGCTGAAATCACACCGGCGGTCTTCACAGTCATGCGTGATGAGCTCGTCCGCGAGTACAGGAACTTGAACCTTAAACCGGCCATGAAGGCACGCTATCTGCGGCTGCAGCTGCTTGAGAGGGCCGTATTCTCCGTTGAGGACAAGATCCGCGTGCTCGCCGACGTAGAGCTCGAAGACGTCCTGCAATTCCGGGACGAGCTCATGTGGAGTGGAGACGTGGCGCTACGAGCCCTCGTGCACGGTAACAGCACGCGTGTGGACGCCATTGAGCTTCAGACCCAGGTTGAAGGACTGTTAAGCGAGTGTATCCAGCGACCAGCAGCGCCAACGTCGCCTCGTGTACGAGCCCCGTCGCTGATCCTGCCGCATACGACGGAGCTACCCATGACGGTGAACGGCATCCTGCTGCGCGACATGAGCGAGCACGACGAAGAGACCAACTCGGCCGTGGAGGTGTACTACCAGATTGGCAAGTGCGGCTATGACGATCACGCGTACGCCGAGCTGCTGCACCAGTTCATGGCGGAGCCGCTTTTCGACCATCTGCGCACGCGCCAGCAGCTCGGCTACGAGGTTTACTGCTGCGTGCGCGACACGCACGGCGTACTGGGCTTCAGCATCGCCGTGCAGTCGGCCTCGCACGCCTCAGGCGAGATCGCGGTCTGCATCGACCGCTTCGTGCACGTCGACTTTCTGAGTTTCCTGACCAAGGAGCTCTCAGATGAGCTGTTTGCAGGCCACGTGGCGACGCTGCAGCGGCTCAAGGCGCGTCCGGACACGACGCTCTCGGACGAGACGGACCGGTACTGGGAGGAGATCCAGGGCCGGCGGCTTGACTTCCAGCGCGAGGTCGAGATCGTCAAGGCGCTGGACGCTTGCACGCTCGAAGGGCTCATTGAGCGCTACCACGCGTGGCTCTTGTCTAGTAGGGAAGACAACTATGGGGACGAGAGTCAGAGTGGGGCGCGCAAGCTGCGCGTGCACGTGGTGGGCAAGAGTAGCCAATTTGTACCACTTGAGAAGCTCGTGGCCGCGGCGGATGCGCCCGAGATCATCCGGAACCTGCGCGAGTTCAAGAAGGCGCTCACGTGCCACTGTTGAGGGCGTTCGTAGAGGAAGATATATAGATATATAGATAGTGTAGCCATTTAATAGCCAAGTGTAGCCATCTGAAAGGGTCAAGCTGGAGATTAAATATTGCGAGCGGATGAACTAACTTATCAACAACCAATGCGTCCATCCATTCGCGTGCCGCTTTGGCCACTGCTTGCCCTGTTGTGGTGTGTGCCTCTCTATTGTAGCTTGTCGTCTTTTGGTGGGGTTCACTCAAAACTGTCGTCGCTCTGGAACTCCTCGAGGTCCTTCTGCGTGAGGAAGTTGCGTATCGATGGCCGCCGCTGGTCGATCGACGTCCTTCGGCTGTGGTCGCGCTGCAGCGACACGGCCTGCAGGCCGTTGCCTCCGATACTATTGCTACTATTGCTGCTATTAGGTGACTGTTCGCTGCCTGCTCCGCCGTTCGAGACCCCAAAGGAGTCACGCTTGAAGAGCCCCGACTTGGAGGCAGTGCGCGTGATCTCGTGAAAAGCATTCTGCACCGTGAGCTTCTCCTCGATCTCGCTCACGCGCGCTTCGACGTCATCGATGTGCTCGCCCACGCGCGTCTTGATGGCCTCCACCTCGCTCGAGACGTGCCCGACCTGCGTCAGGATCGTCTGCAGCGTTGCCTCGAGCAGGATCGCCCACTCGGGCATCTCGTCGCTCTCGGACCGCAGGCTGTGACTGCTATCGCGTGAGTGCATCCTCGTCAAGCTCGGCCTCTCGGTCGGCGATGAAGATCCTGCTGATGCTGATGTTGACGATGTGGCTGTTGTTGCTATGGATAACGTTGGTGGCGCTCTGTTCTGTGCGTCCGAGTCACTTGCTGCCGCTTGTGATGCTGAGGCTGAGGCTCCGCTGAGGCTGCGCATGGACCCGCCGCTGTGGTTGAGCTCAGCGCCTTCATCCAGCGTTATGGGCACTGAACTCGTCCGATTGGAGCTCTTGATCTGCTGCTGCGCGATGACGCCCACGGTCGTCAGCACCGACGTCGTGGGGTTCATGGTCACCGGCGGTGGCGACTGCTGCTGGGCCGAGTTGATGGCTAAGTGAAGATTACCGAGCTTACGCTTGCTCGAGCGCCAGTCCGACTGATTGTGGAAGAGCTCGGACAAGTCCTCAATCTTGGTGCGGATGTACTCGACGTTCACCTCCATCATTTCGAGCATCGTCATCTGCTTGTCCATCGGGTCGCTCAAGTCATGCGAGTTCACGTGGCGCTTGGCCTGGCGGTAGGCATGCAGCACGGCGAAGAGCTTTATCTCGGACCGCCGAATCGCTGCGCGGCCGCACTTCGAGTTGACCCCGTGGTGGTGGCGCCGCTGCGTGCCGATGAGCTGCACGAATGCCTGGATCGCGCGCGCCGCGTGGTCGTTGATGAGCCGCCGATTGTCGTCCTTCTTTAGAAAAGCGTTCACCTTGTGCTCCGAGCGCGTGAGCACGAGCTGGTCGCTCATCACGGCGATGGTCACGGCCGTGAAGAGCGTGCCACAGACGCCCGTGAGCACGGCGAAGAACCGTCCCGGGTGCGTATGCGGCACGACGTCGCCGTAGCCTATTGTGAGTACGGTCATGATGAGCGTCCACATAGAGTCGGCGAACGCCATGGGTTCGCAGCACGAGTCGGCCACGAAGGCGCAGAGGAAGCGCTCGACCACGTAGAGCGAGTAGCCTGCGACGCTCAGCAGCAGCGCGGCGCAGAGCAGCAGGAACCTGCTCGGGTGGTTCTTGAGCGTCGACTTGAGAAAGAACGCGACCGAAAAGTCGACGTTCGTGAGCGAGCCGATGAACCAGCCGTTGCTCGAGTTGAAAGAGTTGCGCGACTGCACGGCCCTCAAGATGAGCCCAATCCGGAAGAACATGAGCAGACTCGTGGCCAGAACCATGTTGGGCCAGCGCGGGTCGATCGACTCGAGACCTGGGAATGGGTGGATGCATAGCACGAGCAGCTCCAGTAGTAGGTTCTTGCGCAGCGCTGAGCTCAGCAGCGTGGCCTGTGGCGGCACGATGTTCTTGATCTTCATCACTTCACACTCGGCCGCGTAGTAGCGGTAGATGTAATAGAGCAGGATCGCCGTCGAGAACGATATGAGCACGCGCAGCGCGTGTAGGATCATGCGGCCGCCCTGCAATGGCACGTCACTTGAATTTGCGAGCGAATCGCGGCAGTGCGGACACTGGTCGCTCGCGTGCACGGGGCAGGGCAAGGCGAGCTCCTTGGCGTTCGCGAACCAGAGGTACTCCATCTGCACGACCATGAGCGCGAGCCCGAACATGGCGTAGAAGAGCTGGAAGTTCGAGTGGCGCTTCTGCGCCGTCACGAGCTGGATGCGCCGCTCCTGGGACGACATGGTCTTGGCGTTCGTGGAGTTCCCGTCGCTCTTCGTAGCTTTGTGAGACACGGGCACGGCGCCGCGTGCGGGACCCGCACCACCCGTGCTGATGCGTGCGGCGTCAATGGGCACGATCTCATTCCGTGGCATGCTAGCGAGCGACGACGCAGCGGCCTGTGGGGGATTCTTGCGGTCGACTGGGGGGCATTCGCGCCTGCCTGTCTACCTGCGTGCGTGCGTGCGTGTTGCGTTGACCTGTGAGGCCGCAGTGAGAGATAGATGGAGAGCGGTCGTGTTCCGCCCCGTGCTAACTGCTTGCTTCGCTTTTCTGTTAATAGCTTCAGGCGTCGCCACATGAGCGGTAACTGGGTGGTGGCGTATTAATACTTGCAGACTACTGGCACTGGCAGGCATTATGACTCGTCAGTTCTCTCTTTCTCTCTCTCTCTCTCGTGATGATGATGAGGGCTCTTGGTGTCTGGTGCTGGGGCGCTCGTATCAATGGCAAGTGAACAGCTCAGACGAGCTGCCTACTATAAAAGGTTGGTCATACAAACGATCAGGCTGGGATCACAAACGGTGATGCCGAGTGCATTAGACAGATGCCATTGAGCCACGTAGCGAACGGAACATACACAAAGAAGCACCATGACTGATAACCCAACGATCACCTTCATTCATGTGTTACACTTCTCGCAGTCAAGGAGAACTGGCTCAGCTACGGATCCCTATCGTTGTTGTGCGAGCGAGTGGCTGAACAGGTCGAGCGAGCTCTCTAGTAGAAGAAGCCGATGACCTTGCCACCCGTGTGCTTTCGGCGGGCCTCGTGGTGGTCCATGATGCCGTACGTGGTGGACACGACGATGTGGCCGAACTGACGCGATGGCAGCAGGTTGTTGATCCACTTCTCGTACTCGTTGATCTTCACGTCGAAGCGTGGGGAGATCACACCGCACTTGTTGATGCGGCCCTTGAGCTCCACGACGATCTTGCCGGCGCGGTGGTCGTCGATGATCTCGAACTCACCAATGTAGCCTGCAATCAATACACACACACAAGAGCATTAGCAACTTGTCCATCACTCACGCGTGGATACAGGAAGATGAATGCTGGGACGTACCGTTCTTCTGCATGACCTGGAGGAACTTGACAATGACCTTCGACGAAGGGCGGATAAGCACCTGGCGCTTTCCACGCTTCTCGGCGTTGTAGATGGTCTTAAGACAGTCGGCAAGCACGCTCATTCGCACCATTCTGCAGAAGAGGGGAAGACAGGCACACACACGTAGAGGCACACACAATCACGGATTAATCGCTACTCGGAAAGCCAAGGACATGTTCACTCCACCGCGGTGCGACCCCTCGCCTCTCAATGAAAAGAGAACGAGAGGAAGCCCTGCGAGTAGGTAGTGATTTTGCCTCCAAAGCCGCATCTGCAGGCCTCAGTCGCCCAGTGAGTAGTGACACAAGCGGACGCAGCCAACCGCCCATTCACTCGCGTGAAACGAACGACCGGCTATGCCCCAAGCGACCACGGAAGGCGACCGGGACGTGCAGTTGCGGCTTCTCTGTGTGTCGCTGTCGCTGCTGCTGCTGGTTCGCTTCGCTGCTGACCGTGTGACCGGCTCGCCCACGCGCTCGCTCGCTCGCTCGCTGGACACGAGACCCGTAGACACGGGGGTCGGCATGCATCGCTTACTTGGATTAGGTTGATCGATTAGAACGAAGGGTTCGAGATTCTAAACTGTATCGCGCCGCTGTCATGAGAACGGAAGAAGACGACGAGCATGAGTACGAGCAGCTCCATTGGTCGTTCGCTGGCTGGCTGGCTGGCGGCGCTCCACACCACGTCCACACCATCCAATCCATTTTCGTAAAAAGACGTAAATACGAAGGCAGATGTTTTTACAGCCCTTCTTAGTTGCCCTCTTGTATTGCGTGATTCTCCCTTATTCTACAATGTTCCCAGAAAAGTACGAATTCTTGTAATGCGAAGCTGCTTTTTCATGAGAAGCAGGCGGTTTTGGTTGCTTTTACTCCAAATTTTGGGAAAATAAGTGGAAATTTCGAGTTCTGGTTTGTATCAGAGATTGCTATTATAAAGTCTTGGCTAAAACTCCGCACTCGCAACTATACAAACACCAAGTGTATCAGCAAGACTCCAATATTTGTGACGGCAAAACATTTAACCCATGTCTTCGCTAAGAAACATTGCGCCTAAACTCGCTGCTAACTCTTGCGCTGATGGTGGGGTTGGCTCCCTCGGTATTGCTTAACTCGCGAGCGAGGAGAACGCGACCACTCAATTCGTCGCTGGTATTTCGTAGCAGCACGTTCCTTTTTGCGTAGCTCTTTGATCAAGCCCTCTTGCACGTAAGCCAGCCTGTTGCGGAAGAGTGCAGCGAAGACGGCAGTGATGCGTCCTACTTTGAAGACTGCAATGTCTTCAAAGTTTCTCTTGCCGGCCCTCGTGCTGTAGTTGTAGGAACCTGCGTGTCGATACAAGACATGCACGTAAGTGTCCAAACAGGCAACAGGATCGCATGGCATCAGAGAGAGAAAAA
>JAASGO010000427.1:0-24370 GCA_023334245.1 Globisporangium cederbergense
AGTTTTGAGGCTTGGGGCAGGCACTGGGGGACGAATCCGCGATGGCGTACGCTGGTTATCCACAGGCTGGCCCGGGATCAGCTCTGGCATGGTGTCGGACTCTCGCTAAGCCCCCTCAAATCGTTGTCGGCTGTCGCGCACGAACCGAGTCTCGGTGCCTTCGGAAGGTAAATTTCCTCGCCATTTTCTCCGCACCCTTCGCGATTCCAGTTGAGTGACAATAGACTCACATTGAGCCGGCGACGTGCAACAATGAGACGAACAAGACCAAGCGTACAGAGTTCGCTGACGCGGTCGTCGCGCACGAGCACGCAGGTGGTTAAATCACCTCCTATGGTGAGAACGAACGTTAGACTCTACTGCAAATGTACGCAAGGCCACGTCAAGAAGAACGAGCACGCTATGGTTGTGCTGTCGATATCGAAGGGCGCAAACATGCAGATCCAGTGCGCGGTCTTGCTGGCGGATGGCGTCTTGTTTCACCGGCTTGAGGGAGGGAGGAGGCAGCATCAAGATGTAGTAGAACGCCGACATTGTGGAGGCTGTGTACAATGCCGCGAAGGCGTCCCCGGCATACCACGAGCTCTGCCAAGGCAAGAAGATCGCCATCGTCATGGACAACGCACCCGTTCGCCACCAGACCGAGATGAGCGTCTCAGAGCGCGACAACATGGCACTCCTACATCTCGCTCCCTACTCGTCAAAGCGCAACCTGATCGAGAATTGGTTCAGTGTTCTGAAGGCGAGTATCAAACGCAACCTCGCCCTGCGCAACGAGGAGATGATGTAGTAAGGCAACTACCCGGCGATGACAGCGCGCCGCATGGCACTTCTTAAAGATGCAGCTGCTGAGTCGGTGAGCTGCATTACGCCTCGCCTCGTTTTCGCACAGTATGGGCATTCGCTTCGTGCTACCGAAGCCGCCCACCGCTTGGAGAATTTGCGGTGGACACTAAGCTGCCGCTCACTTTGGTTTCCGCATTTTCTCCACGCTGCTTACAGATTTTCAGCTACTTTTTCCTAAGAAGCTAAAAAACCATTTTACGAATTCTCACTTGGTCTGCATTGATCGCCGAATTGCTCAAGGTGATCACGAGGTGTAGAAGGCGACAAGTGTTCAAGTGTTCAGGAAATGAACTTCGCTGCTCAGGCAATTGACGTGAAATCGTATGTGGATCTGGCTACAGCCGGTCGTCGTCGTCCAGGTCGGGCTCGTGGATCTTGTCGATCGCCGACTTGATGACGTTGTTGTCCTTCGGGTGGAAGTAGAGGGCCGTCGTGAAGAACCGCATGGCGTCCTCGACGCGCCCGAGCTTCTTGGCGACTTTCCCCATCATGAAGTGCACCGACGACTCCCGTGGTGCGAAGTTGCGCACGATCTTGAGCTCAGCCAGCGCCTATGCACCATTCATTACGTACAGCAAGTCGGCTTAGTAAGTGTCCACCCACCCACAAAATTATTCGCATCAACCACAGAAGTAAGCACACCCTACACCATCAATATTCGTACCTCTTCGTAGCGGTGCTGGGTGATCAGCACATTTGCTCGCTGGAAGCGCGCCTGCGGATTGAGCGGCTGCAGCTCGCCTGCGATTGCGAGCACGCGCAGCGCCTCGTCGAACTGGCGCGTCGAGTGGAGCACCATGCCAAGGAAGCAGTGCAGCAGCGAGCTGCGCGGGTTGATCTCGAGCGCGCGCTTGAAGTGGTACTCGGCGAACTCGAACTTTTCCTGGCGGTAGTAGATCGTGCCGAGTCCGTACCAGGCGTTGTAGTGGCGCGGGTCTGTGCGGATCGCGTGGCGGTAGCAGTTGATCGCCTTCTCAAAGTCCTCGTTCGCCACGTATTCGTGGCCCGAGAGCGTGTACGCGTAGGTGAACGACGGATTCAGCTGGATCGCCCGCTGGAAGAACGTGAGCGCCGTGTCGTGCTCCTTCTGGAGACTGAAGCAGTTGCCCGCGACGCACCAGGCTTCACTCGAGAGTTTGTCGAACGCGGTCACCTGCTGCGCCAGGTACGAGAGCTCCACCTCTTTCTTCAGGTGCCACAGGGTTGTCGAGTACAGATCCAGTCCGGCCATGCGGTACGGCTCGGCTCGATGCATGGCTTTGAAGACATCGTGCGCCTGCAAGACAAAGTGCAACCAACATACAGAAGTTCGTCAGATTTGTCAAGTACACCCAGAGGTGAGCTTGATTGAGACTGCGAGATGAAATGAGGTCTACCGAGTTGTAATCTGCCATCTCAAAGTGCGCGCGGCCAATCTGGTGCTGCACCCAGCCGGACGCCTGCTGCGCCGCGGGGAGCTGCTCCAGCATGTACAGCGCCTCTCGACACATGTACATGCTCAGCTTCTGGTAAATCGAGCCAAACGTGCTCAGGAGCCGCAGCAGTTGCTGCAATAACATCCCACAGAGACACAGTTAACAATCGTTCTAGGACCTAAGCAGCAGTCACGGTATCTTACGAGCCTCGTTACCTGGTTGCCTTCGTATTTGCTCCTCGCTCGCCGTCTCCTACCCAATGAGGTGTTGGACGCAACCTCGGGAGTGGCTTCATTGTGGAACAGCCGCGTCGCGAGCGGAGTGACCGAGGTCTCTGGCGCCATCGACGACTTGGAGTGCAGCTAGACATGGCATCACTCTATCAGCCCAAGCTTCCCATGGGCACAACCCCACATAACCAAACAGCAATCAGCAATAGAACGTACCGGCGTGGTGTCCTCCCCCATCGCTGACGAGAACGACAGCCGAGCATTGCGGTGGAACGACTCGTCGTCGCTCTCATTCAGCGGGCGTCGATAGGTCTTCCTTGCCCGTGGGTTGGGCGTCGCACTGCCCGCGACGCCACTCACACGGGGCTTCTTCACCACCTCCGCTGGGTTATTGCTGGCACCTGGTGTCTTGAACGATGGGTGGCTCGATGGTGGTCTGTTGGCTGCAGTGGTGAACCGAGACAGAGGGTCAGCGCCTTTTGGGGTGGCCAGCGCCATGAGCGGACGCGGCTCGGGGGTGGCGAACTCATCCTCGCAGCAGGGGGTCTCACTTGTCGTGTTCGTCATCGTGTGGTTGCTGAGCTCGTCCATGTCGGACCCAGCGTCGCGCTCACCGAGGTCCAGCGTCTTGTCGCTGTCCTCGGATTGGTCTGTCGTGCAAGTCGAATACAAAAGTGAGGACATGTAAATAGGTACACACTGACTTCAAGGCCCACACGCACCGCTGTTCATGTACGTTGACGCGCCAAAGAACTGCGTGGCGTTGATGTTTGCGCCGAGCTCGCAGAGCTCTTCGTACGCTGACCAGAGCGTCGTGTCCAGCTCCAAACTGTCCACACAAGCACGACAGTCGCATTACAACACCATCAATACATCTTCAAGCATCAACGCGGCGGTACCTCTTGGTGAAGAACATGATCGCCTGCTCTCTCCTGTTTGCTCGACGGCAGATACGTCCCATGAGATACAAGCCCGCGGCGCCATTCGGGATCTGCGCGCTCGCCTGAACGTCCACAAAGTGGTGGTCGCCATCGCCGCGCAACGCGTTCTCGGCCTCGATGAGCTTGCCCTGCTGGAAGCAGCAAAGTGCAAGCAAGTAGCGGTTCTGCGCGCGCTGGGAGCCCTCGAGCACGGCGATCGCCTGGTTCACACGGCCCGAGTGGTGGTAGCACTTTGCCAGCAGAAGCAGGTTCTCGTCCGTCCGGCGCTGCAAGGAATACGCACACCAATAAGCGCGTTAGCACCAGCGAGACACGCGCACTCCACATGAAGCGATAAACGCACATGAGCCACCAGTCGCTCGGCGAAGAAGCGCGCGTTGTCGTACACGCAGTTGGTGAGGTACTGCTGCACTTTTTCCACGAGTGTCGCCTCGAGCGCGTCGATGAAGTCGCTCTCTTCCTTTGCAGCAAACGTTGCCGCCGCTGTTGGTGGCGCCCTCATCACAGCCGCCGCCGCCGCCGTCATTCTGTCGCACTTAACCGCTGCTGGTGGTGGTGGTGGTGGTATTGTCGATCAATGCACACGCAGACAGACACGGAGCGCTTCGATTGCTCCCGCAAGGTGTCGCGCCGCTTGCTTGGCCACTTTTTGAAACTCCTTTGCTTCTGCGGGGGAATTGAAGTTCAAAATTCACCAAACAGCGTTGTGTCTAGAAGTAACACAAATGTTACAAATCGGCGAGTTCGAAGGAAGGAGCTGACGAAAATGGAGATAGTCACACCGCTGGAGTGAGAACACGAATGAGCTCGCTCGCTCGCTGGCTTCTGGTCTCGTGGCTTCTTCTTCTTTGAATACCTACTACTGCTACCAGTGGTAGGATCCGAGAAGACCTCGCCAGCGACCCAGCAGCATGAGCTACTGACCTCTCGGCATTCTTCACGGACCTTCCTTCGCAAGGCTGACAACTCAACTGAAGGTGCATGCATTTTTTTGTTTGATTGAATTTTGTTCAGTGATCTTTTTCTCCTCAAAAACGAGCAGCTACAAACAGTGTGTGTGTTGCTCTTGGGTGGAACATCTAAATGACGGACACTTGTCTCCCTTTCTACCTACCTACAAGGGCCCGCGCCTTGCAACACGATGAGTGATGCATCCAATCGCGCCTCTCTTCTCTTTTCACACAGACAACTCACGCTCTCTCTCTCTCTCTCTCTCTCTCTCTTGTTCACTTCACTCAGGGGGACCCAGTCGCACTTACTTCCTGTCGGCGCCGAACGGGGGAAGCGTGTTGAGGTTCTGGAAGTCGTTGGTCGAGTACGCTCGGCGCGAGAGCTGGAGCGACGATGCCGGGCCGTCGCGCGGCTGCTGCTGCTGCGCCTGCTCCAGGGAGCGGCGCTCTTCCTGCTGCACGATGGCCTGGAGGCGGCTCGAGGCGTCCTGGAGCGCGAGAAAGTCCGTCTCCGACACGTTGCGCAGCGTGTTGAGCGTATTGTCGCTCAGCGTGTGCACGAGCTCGTCGCCCTTGCCCTTGGCACCACCGCCAGCAGCTCCGCGGTCTTCGCTGTCGCTGCCGTTGCTCGCGAGCGCCGCAATCACGCGCTGCTGCTCGAGGATGATCGAGCGCATCTGCTGCGCCGAGAGCTCGTCCTCGCGGTCGTCGTTGCGCGAGTTGGCACGCAGGATGTCCTCGATCACCACGCCGCGGCTGAGCGCGTTGTTGTAGAGCAGCCACGTCTGAATCTTGCCCGGCACGTAGAGCGCCGAGAAGAAGAGGATCATGCTGAGCGAGACCATGCCCAAGAACGCGTCGTGGATAAAGTAGATGTTCTGCACGAAGCGCGAGTTGCTACCCAGGAAGAGCAGCGACCAGCACCCGATCGCCGCGATCAGGTAGCCCATGCTCAGCAGGCACTGCCACATGCCGTCCACGAACACGAAGGCTACGACGAGGCACGCGACAGTCAGGATCACGAGGATGAGCTTGAGGAAGCGCACGAGCCCCGTCTCACCGTAGCGGGATGTGTTGATGAAGAGCGCCGAGATGGAGAAGTAGACGGCCGCGATCGAGAAGCAGATCGCGAACGGCAGCCACGTGCCCGTCGTGAGCAACGAGTGGTACGGCTCGTAGGCCGACACAATCGCGAGCGCGATGACCGTGAAGAGCACACCCTTCAGGGTCACACAGACCTTGGCCCACGGCCGCAGCGTCGAGAAGTACGCGTTCTCCTCCTTGAACCACGCCTCCCAGCTCTGGTTCGTATTGCCACCGTCGCCGCGCATCCATTTGAACCAGTCGCTGAAGTCCTCGACCACGTCTGACCACTCGAACGCCAGCGGGTTGAACCAGAACGGCGAGAAGCACCAGGACGCGACCACGAGCCAGAGCGACCACGTCATGGCAAAGTACTGCTCACCGACCGTGAACACGTAGTAGATCGAGAGGCCCGCGGCGATCTCCACACCGGCGTACAGGTGACTGCTCGCGTAGAAGCGGTAGAGCTCGTCAAAGCGCGAGTGCTTGGTTACGAAGCCGCGGCCCGTGGCGCGGTACTTGGCGCCACCGGCGAGGATCGTCTGGCCATAGTAGAACCACTTGGTGCCGATGTGGAAGAGGAAGTAGAGCGGACCGCCCGTGACGAAAATCATGAACACCTCCTTGATCGCCGCCTTGAAGCCACGCTCGACCGAGATCGTCGCCAGTAACGGAGCGGTCGTGAAGAATGCCACAGAGCCGAGCAGCATCTGCAGCTGGCTCAGCAGCACTGGCGTGCGGCCGCCCACTCCTTCGAGCGACAGCAACGCACGCAGCAGGTTGAAGTACAGAAGGATGTACACGGTCCAGATGATCATCGACATGGACAGGTAGAAGCCCACGTGGTTGTAGTAGAACGACAGCAATTTGAAGAAGTCGAGGCGCTGACTAATGCGGTACACGTCGCGCGAGAGCGACTGCTCGGCCGCACCCTGCGCAAGCTTGGCCTCGAACTTGTAGATCTGCTGCATGCCCACATCGCGGCCCTTACCACACTTGACGTACTCGGGGAAGGCCACCGAACCGCCGCGCAGGCAGTTGTTGTAGCCGGCGAAGATGTCTTCCGAGAGGTTGATGCCCTTGCTGGCCTTGCTAATGCCGCCGCGTGTGATGAAGAAGAGCTTGTTGAACACGTCCGGGTGGCCGTAGTGCAGACGCACGCGCAGTGGGCGCGCCATCGTGCGCTGGCCCAGCGTCACGAACGACGTCTCCTGCAGCGCCATGTAGTTCGCGAGCGAACTCACGCTGCCCGTGAAGATGTGCTCCGGGAGGCCAACGATCGTGTACGGACGGTCGGGGGTGCCCGAGTCGAACTCCTCCAGCATGTTGCGCATCTTGAGCGCTTCCTCAATGTACCCATCCTGGTTCATGTCGATTGTCTGCAGGTTCTCGCCGCGCGTGAACACAATGGCGGCGTTCTGGTTCTCCGGCTTGCCCTCTCCGAGGATCGGGTTGCCCGGCAGACGAATGCGGTAGATCTCCTCGACCGAACCGAGCTCCTCGCCGCCCTTGATCAGCACCGTGAAGTACGACTGCTCCTTCTGGTAGTTCACACGCACCTCGTCGATGTACGCCACGCGCAGGTTCGGGAAGCGGTGCAGCAGGAACTCAATGTCCTTGGCCTTTGGGTCATTGTTGCGCTTCTGGCGACCGTAGATCTGGCACGCCACCACGTACGTGAACTTGGTCTTGATGAGCTCCTCAATGCGCTCGACCGGGACCTGCTCGATCTCGGCGAGCATGCGAATTGCAGCCTCACCGTACATCATACCCTGCACAGTTCGCGTGAGCGTTTGGCCACGCAGAGAAGCCCAGAGACGCAGCTCAATCGCAGTGTTCGGATCTTTCCAGAAGTTCTTCTTGGGCTTGACGCGCTCGAGGAAGTTTTCCCAATCCTTCTTGTACAGCGTCTGCAGGAACAACAGCGTGTGCACGTCGAGACCATCCTGCTTGCTCTCCAGGTCGGACTTGGAGTAGAGCACATCTTCACCGTAGAAAGGGGTCATGACGCTCCACGACTTCATCTCCTCGAGCAGCGGCGCCAGCGGCATGTCCATGAAGAGCGAATTGACAAAGAAGAGCAGGCGGCGACGCGCATCGTACGAGCGCGGCTCGGCGTCGATCTTCTGGAGCGTCAGCAGGCCGTGCAGGTGCTTGACGATCACGTCCGCGTGCTGTTCGAAGGCCGTGAGCGTCACCTGCTCGCCCGTGTAGTCGTCGTCCCACATGAAGCCGCGCTCTTGGGTCAGGATCCACGTGAGTCGATCCGAGATGCCCTTGACCTCGGCGTAGATCGGGTCGCGCTCGTCCACCTGGCGGATCATGCTCTTGGCCAGGTTCAGGAACGTGCGCAGGCGGTCGCGAATCTGCATGATATGCGCGCTTGGGATCGAGTGCGTCACCTTGCCCTTGTTGTCCTTGGGCTTGGCGGTCTGTTGGAGCGCGGCGATCTTGGCGACACCGGAGCCGCGGCTTCGGCGTGGCACATTCCCACCGAGAGACGACAGGCCCGTGGTACTCGCCGACTTGGTCAGGCCGCTCGTCATGGGGCGGTACGCCGACTGCTGCGGGAACTGGAACGATGAGTAGTCCGACGGGTTCTTGCGCACGGGCACGAACTTGGCATTGCTCTTCCAGCCGCCTAGGTTGCCCTTGAGCAGCGAAAGCAGATCCGCGAGCGCACGGCCCGTGGCGGACACGTTCTTGAGGTTCAGCGCGCGGAAGACACCGCGCGCGGCCCATGAGTTGAGCGTCGAGCAGATGTAGCGCACATCGTTCGTGTGACACGGGCCGAGGATGTTGATGAGCACCCAGTTCGCGAGTTCCCAGATCTCCTCGATCGCCTCTTCAACCATCGGATTTTCGCCGAGCACCTCGAGGAGCTTGTCCTGCACCACGCGCTCCGAGACTGAGCTATCACTCGCGTACACGTCGAGGATGTTAGACGTGAAGTTCTCGAAGCACCCCGCAAGCTGGAACTGCGGCAAGTAGATCTCGCGCTGGTAGCCGTTGAGGCGCTGGAAGCGTAGCAGTGATTGCTCCTTGTTCGAGAGCAGGTCGTCGGCGCGCATCGCCTCGATGATCGTGTCCCAGGCGACCGAGAATGAGAACCACTTCTGGCGGCGCTGGTTCTTGAGTTCTTGCGCAGTCTGCTTGCGGCGCGAGAACGAGAGCAGCGGCGTCTCGTCATTCGCCGACGCCCTGCTGGCATTATTGGTAGTGCGTCCAGGGGCCGTGGCCGCAGCTTCGCTGCCGGCGAAGCGGTCGAGCACTTCATGGCCAATCATCGACGCGCCGTAGTTCGTGGACGCGGCCACCGTGTCAGCGATCTGCACGCCCGTCTTGGAGTGCGCCGAGATGATCTTGGCGTTGAACACGTCCGCGGCACGACTGAACGCGGCACGTACGCGGCCAAAGTTGCGGATCTCGCCAATGTGCGACGAGAAGCCCACGAAGGTGCCCGTGACAGCGACCCAGATGGCGTTCCAGATCGTGATGTCGACGCAGAAGACGAGGAAGAACGGCACCCAGTTGAGCAGGATGAGCAGCGCCGTGGTGACCATACTCACGTTGCTCTCCATGTGGTCGGCGTAGAGCAGGATCGATGGCACGATGAGCGGGTAAATCTCGAACTTGTAGCTGAAGAGCAACTTCCACGAGAGCATGGTCACCCAGAAGACCTGGTACCCGAAGCTCTTGGATGCCGGGTCCAGCACGTTGTCACCCACGTACAGGCGATTCATCGGGTTGATGATGTCGCGGATCACGGCCACAGGCTTGAAGCGTGTGCGTCGCAGCCAGTTGTTCAGCTGCGGGGTCACCTGCAACACGCAGTTGAAGAGCCCGGGCAAGTGCAGGAAGATCCCAGTCGAGTAGTACACGCTCCACCAGTCGCCGCCGAAAGTCCACGCGTACCAGTACAGCGTGAGTGTCGTCACGCTGAGCGCCAAGTGCCACACGATGCGCGCCACGTGGCGGTAGAGCGTCGCGCTCGTCGCGCACTCGTCGTAGACAGCAAAGATGTCGAGCGCGTCGCGCAGGATCGAGAGCAAGAAAGGCGTGATCATCGTGGTCGCGACAATCTGGAGGCCGGCTGTGAAGCCTAGCTCCTGCTCGTTCGCGAACGCGAGCGTCGCCAGGAAGTGGAACGCGATCACGTGGAAGTCGAACACGCGGTTGAACGCGCGCAGCGGCGCAAGCCACGTGCGCTTTTCCAGGAAGGTCTTCTGCGACTCGGCGAAGCCCTCGGCGATGCTCTTGCGCTTTGGCAGCGAGCTGCCGCCGGCAAACGTCGATCCGTAGCCGCTGCTGAGGCCACCACCACGCGAGGACGAATTCTGGAGACTGCCATCGCGCTTCTGCTTGAAGTAGGCCATTGGGTTGGGCGAGTTCGTCTCGACGACGTCCTCGTGCTTGTAGTCGAATTTCAGGCACTCCGTACTCCAGAAGAACTCGTTAAAGTCGTCATAGTTGTGGCGGTCCTGGTGGTCGTCATTCGACACCATCTGCGCCTTCACGAGACCGTACACGGGCGTGATGACCGTATCGAGGAAGTAACCGGCTTCACGTTCACTGTGACGCACGGCCGGGAATTCCTCCTTCATCTTGTGGAAGAGGAAACACAAGTACTCTGGCGAGTGGCGCGCGTTGCTGGCCTCGCCCCAGATGAAGAAGAAGAGGCAGATGTCGACCGAGATCTCGTCCACGTTGCTCAGCCCACCCTGCGCCGGACGGGTCTCATTCCAGTGCAGCGACGGGATCTCAAGCTTGCGGCACCACTTGCTGTAGTTGCTGAACACGAGGTCATGGAGCTTGCGGTACGGGTTCGCGCCCTTGCGCGCCGAGTTGGTGAGCAGCATCACAATGTGCTCGGTCTGGTTGCGGAAGTTCGCCAACTGGAAGCCGTACGAGCGCTGCACGTTCATGGCGATGCGGAAGATCGTCGCGTACTGCTGCATGTTGCGCGGCAGCTTGAGCGGCGAGAAGAAGTTGATCTTCTCGGCGGACGCCGGCAGCTCCGTGGGCTTCCAGGCACGTGCATCCGAGCTGGCCGAGATCGGTGCCGCCCAGGTTAACGACGACTTGGTGACGTTGCCTCCCTGCTTGCCACTGCTAGTGAACACATTCTTCGCAGCGCGCGTCGTGTAGTACTGGAAGAAGGCGCCGCCCACGGTGAGCGTCGTCAGGATGCTGTAGATCGTCGAGCAGTGCTGCGTGCAGATGTGCGAGCTTGCGTACCCGTCGCCACCGTAGATATAACCGGCCATGTTCCACAGGTTCACGGCGACCTCGTCCTTGGTGATCCACGACGAGAGCGACATGACGAGCGCGATGCTGCCGATGCACGACGTCGAGATGATGAGCAGGTGCTTTGGACCGAATGGCGAGAACGAGAGCCCGACGCCCGTGGCCACGAGCGCGGCCGTGAGGATGCGCGCCGCGAGCAGCGGAAGGAACTGACCGACCACGACGCCCGCGTACGATCCGAGCATCGCGCCGAGCGCCGTGGAGCTCACAAGCGACAACACGCCACCAAACACCACACCACAGAGGCATGCGATGAGCGTGTGGATCCACGCGAGTTCCTCGAGTGAGCTGATGCTGAAGACGCCGTAGAAGCTCGCGATGAGCCAGAGTGTGCTCATGTACGCGGCCGTGAACACCGGATGCTTGTAGCCATAGAAGATGATCAGGAGACTGATGCCGGCGTTCAGGAGCGCGAAGAAGTTTACGAGGGCCGTCTTGATCTTGAGCGCCGCGTACCACGGGAGTCCGTAGTCCACCGGGTGCGCGTTGATCCACGACGAGGTCGGGAAGCCCTTCGGGTTGCAGCCCACGGACGTGTACCTGTTCGGGTTGCCCTGGTACACGCGCACGTAGTCGATCGTGAAGTTCGATGGCCAGAGCGAGTCACAGATCTGACCTTCGCACGGCGGCGAGAACTTCTCCGAGACGGCGGTACTCAGAATCAGGTAGCTCGGCTCCACGGGCACCTGGCGGGGCGGGACACCCTCGGACCAAACGTTCAGTGCCGAGCCCGGGATCTCAAAGAGGAAATTGCTGTCCATCCACCAGCGAATGTACCCCTCCGGACCGGGGGACCAGTCCAGTTGGTACAAGTGGTACGACAGGAACGCATTCGACTCGAGCTGCGTGAGCGCCGAGAGCGAATCGAGTCCGATTTCGCCGTAGTAGTCCGAGTTGATGCGTGTGCGGTCGCCGAACTTCAGCCCCTGGTACCACTGACCAGGGCCTGGGAGCGTCTCCGAGTCCGGGCGCAAATTTGGGAACAGACTCGGGCGGATCTGCAGCGACGTCGAGATGAACGCCGGCTGGTCGCGCACACGGATTTGCGCCTCAATCACATCGATCTCCGTGGCGCCGCGGCCCTGGAACGGGTTGAGGCCGTAGTTCTCCGGGTATGAGTCGTCGTCGTGCTTGTCCGTCTTGTTGCCACACGCGTTGATTTTCTGGTGCACACTTTCCGCTTTCTCAATGTACGGTGAGCAATAATCAAAACTCCACGGCCAGTTGTCGTCCTGCGAGCCGGTAAACGCAGCGCGACCGAGGTTACCCATTATCCAGATGGCAGGCCACGTGCCAGGAATACCCCACTTGCCCGGGAGGATCGCGCGCACTTCGATGAAGCCGCCAGTGAAGCAGAACTTGTTCCACGTCTGCATCGAGCCACTCACGTACTTTGAGCCGCGGTACTTGATCTTAGGCTTCGAGGTCGTGATGATGAGGTTGTCCTTGTCGATCTGCGTGGCCTGCGGCAAAAAGTGGTGCTGCCCCATGTTGGTCGAGTCGGCAATGTCGACGGCGGTCCACTTGCGATCAAAGCCAGCGCCGAACGAGCGCTTCGAGTCGTTGAACTCGTCCGAGAAGATGAGTTTGTACGTGTAGTGTGACGTGTTGGAGCCAATGCGAGCTCCGCTCGCGGGCACTTGCGCGGTGTAGAGATCGAGCGGCGTCTCCGGGTCAATCCAGCTCTCGTTTCCGCTGCTCTTGCCGCTCCAGATAATCGGCACCTTCGCGTCCACTGTAACGGTGGTGGTTGCATGCAGTAGCAGCAATGCGCCGAGGGCGAGCCGCTGCGTCGAAGAGCTCATTGCAGCGATCTTCTGTGCCGCTGCGCGTGGTGTGGGGTTACGGCGCGATGTGTGAGATGCTTGCTTGCAACGATGCAGTCCGCTGCTTGCGTGTCGTGTGCAACGTACACTGCTTGCGGATGGTTGTGCGGACGGACAGAGGCGCGTTCACGTCGAAGAGGACGGCTGCTGCTGCTGGTGCGCGCGTGCGACCCAGTGCGCAAATGAGCGAATCCTGCGGCGCTTGTTGTTGCTTGGGCAACGGAAAGCTACGATCTGTTGCGTAAGTGGGCCGGGTTTTTGGTGGGTGGCACTAGCACTTTATCGATTCTAAGCTTGATATTTGTATGCTGATTTCTACTTGAAAGTGTGTTCGGCTCGACCCGTCGGCAGCCTGAGTTGCTTTTAATATGAAGCTCAGTATGGTGGGCAAATCTCCCCC
This sequence comes from Globisporangium cederbergense, assembly GCA_023334245.1. Taxonomy (NCBI): domain Eukaryota; phylum Oomycota; class Peronosporomycetes; order Pythiales; family Pythiaceae; genus Globisporangium; species Globisporangium cederbergense. Next base: position 12,999 of record JAASGO010000427.1, read on the forward strand.
CAGAGATCCAACAAGATGGGTGGTGGACCCTCGAGCTTTCGAGCTTTCGAGCTTTCCCAGCCCCTGGCAAACAACAGGGAAAGAGAGGGAGCGGATGACAGTTTGGATCCACGGGCAGAGAACGGGCGGCCTGAGACTGACTGGGAAGACAAGTAGGCGGTGACGCATGGCGCATACGCACCCAGCTGGCGCGGTGGCTTCGTCCCGGTGACAACGGTCCACCGTCCAAAGAGCGAGCGAGCGAGCGACCGAACAACCGTGAAAAGTAAGAAAAGGGCTCCAGCGAGACCGCGGGTGTGCGGACGCGAGTGTGCAGAGCAGAGAGCCCAAGCACCAACGACCTTCCCGCAAGAGCCCACGCGCTCGCTCACAACAGGACAGACACCAAGCAGCGAAAAATGTTGAGGCAACGCTTATCCACCCGCGAGCATCTACCCCTTGCTCCATCCATCATCGTATGTCCGTCCATTCATGTCCGTTCTGGTCCCTGGCCCACAAAGCTCGCAGTCCGCAGGCCAGGCCAGAAAACTGCTTGGTGAGGGTGGGTACGTGTGCTGACTGACTTTCACCGGATTTCATGCTCGGACCAAGCAGAAATCAAGGAAATCAAGTGCGGGCTCATCGAGTGGGAAGAACTCCTCGGGTCCAAACCGATGACAACGGACACGGACACTACCACCTCACATCGTGAACATGTCTCCAAGCAGCCGCACACGGTGCTCCAGTCATTTTTTTTGTGCGAGCGTTTTCGAAATGATTGGACAGAGCTGCTAAAAAAAACGATTGAGTGCGTCTGTCAGTCAGGCTATTTATAGACTGCCAGTGCTGTCCACTTCCAGCGTCGTTCCTTCGTTCGAAATTTTCAATTGGTCTTGTGTGTGGTGGCGAACTGGCCAACCGCCCGCCTTGCTGACCCTTTAGTTACAAGCAAATCACGAGGACTCATGAGCCCGTGAGGCGCGCGACGTCATCGGCTCGACAAGAAGGAGACACGTTTTCGTTCGCCTCTTTTGATTGACAGCTGGTCATCTGGTCGATTGATTGACACTTGCTTGAGTCATCCGGTTGAGTCGCTGGCGTTCGACTGGATGAGTACCAGGCGGTACATTGCGTGAGTGCACATGTGGGTCTGTTATCCAGTTTGCAGGCCACGCAGATTCAATTTTTCTGTTGCCAGCCGAACAGAGAGCCCTGCGAGCTCAAAACTTTCGCTGGTCACCTGATAACAACACGCGCGCTGGGAATTGACCCATTCTGGTGCGGCAGCCACGTTGCATTTCCTATGTATCACACACACACAATCGCCAGCAAATCCATCAAGCTGGCGATCAGCATCCGCATGAAAGAATGAGCACATTCGGTGGACATGGTGCGTTCACCGTTCTCACCCGATTTGTAGCCTATATCCTGATTACAAGACCGTGCTTCTATTCCATGCTGCCTGAATCTTCGACAAAGACATGCAGTACCATCATTCTGGTTTCAAATTGTGAGCCTCCTTGTGGGACATTATGTAGAGCGTTCCACATTCTGCCTGCCACTCGTTTTGACCAGCCAGTGACACACACACGAGCAGCTCCGACGGGTGTTCATTCGCATCTCATCCCGCTCTTGCATCATGTGGCTCCGACGCAGCCTCCCGACGCTTGCCGCGCGCCACAGCAGCCGCGTGAGCCAGCCCCGCAGCAGCTGCCTGCAGTCCGCGCTTGCGGGCGCGCGCGACTTCTCGAGCTCCGTGTCCGCCAACCTGATTCGCAATGTCGCGATCGTAGCCCACGTCGACCACGGCAAGACCACGCTCGTGGACCAGCTGCTCAAGCACGGCGGCAACAAGCTGTCGGAGGACCGCGTAATGGACTCGATCGACCTCGAGCGCGAGCGCGGCATCACCATCATGTCCAAGACCACGCGCGTCGAGTACAACGGCCACGTGCTCAACATCGTCGACACGCCCGGTCACTCGGACTTCGGCGGTGAGGTCGAGCGCATCCTCAGCATGGTCGACGGCGTCGTGCTCGTCGTCGACGCGACCGAGGGACCGATGTCGCAGACCAAGTTTGTGCTCACGAAGGCACTTAACCAGGGCCTGAAGCCGCTCGTGGTTATTAACAAGGTCGACCGCGACACCAGCCGCCTGAACGGCGACGTCGAGAACGAGCTCTTCGACATGTTCGTTGCACTCGAGGCCAACGACGAGCAGCTCGAGTTCCCGGTGCTGTACGCTTCGGCCAAGAACGGCTGGACCGTGCGCGACCTCGACGACGCGGACGAGCCGAAGACCAGCATGACTGCGTTGCTGGACGAGATCATCAACTACGTTCCGGCCCCAGTCGCGGACGCGACCGCTCCGTTTGCTATGGCCGTGACCATGATTGGGTACGTTCGTTTCTCTGTGTATGGACTGTGCGTAACGCCATCACCTTGCTAACACGAAGATTTCCTCTTTTGTGTATCTTTTTATGCAACAGCCACGACCCGTACGTGGGCCGCCTCGCCACGGGCCGCATCCACGCCGGCAGCATCAAGGTCGGCGATGCTATCCAAGTGCTCAACCTCGAGAGCAAGCAGCTTGAGAGCGGCAAGGTGACCAAAATGTATGTGACGCGCGGTACGGTCAAGTCCGAAGTGACGTCGGCCACGGCGGGCGACATCATCACCATTGCCGGTGTGAACGCGTTCGTGTCGGACACGATCTGCGACGCCACGGTCTCGAAGCCGATCCCGTCGCCAACGCTGGACCCACCGACGATTTCCATGACGTTCGGCGTGAACGACTCGCCGATCGCCGGCAAGGAGGGCAAGTTCCTCACGTCGTCGCACATCAAGGAGCGCCTGAAGCGCGAGACGGAGAACAACGTCGCCATTTCGGTCTCGCAGAGCGAGTCCTCGGAGGCTTTTAACGTGCACGGCCGCGGCGAGCTGCAGCTGGCGATCCTGATTGAGGAGATGCGTCGCGAAGGCTTCGAGATGTGCGTCTCGGCGCCGCAGGTGCTCTTCAAGACGTGCCCAGACACGAAGCAGAAGCTCGAGCCGATCGAGGAGGTGACGATCGACGTGGACGCCGACTACTCCGGTTCGGTCATCGACAAGCTCTCGAACCGCGGCGGCGAGATCGTCGAGTTCAAGGAGATGCAGGACAAGGTGCGTCTGCAGTTCAAGATCCCGTCGCGCTGCCTCATGGGCTACCGCAGCGAGATCAAGACGGACACACGCGGCAGCGGTGTGCTCAACTCGATCTTCCACGGCTACATGCCGTTCCAGGGCTCGGCCTCGGCGCCGTCCAAGGGCAAGCTCATCGCGTCAGCGAACGGCGTGGCCTCGGCCTACGCGCTCAACACGCTCGAGGACCGCGGTGAGATGTTCATCAAGCCTGGTGACGAGGTGTACACGGGCATGATCATCGGCGAGCACACGCGCCCCGTGGACATCGAGGTGAACCCGACGAAAGAGAAGAAGCTTTCGAACATGCGCGCGTCCGGTACGGACGAGAACATCCGCCTCTCGCCCATTCGCACCATGTCGCTCGAGGACGTCGTGACATACATCGGTGACGACGAGATGATCGACGTCTCGCCCTCGCGCATCCGCATGCGCAAGCGCGAGCTCTCGGCCAACGACCGCAAGCGCTCGGCCACGAAGAAGAAGTAAACATGTGAAGCCATTGCGAAGAGCACAAGGCGTTCGAAGGAGGACGGGTGGAAGAGAAGAGCTACTGGGGGTTCTCTAGATTGCATGTTATTACAGATAGATATAGACAACAGTCAGACGTGCCTGAGCGCATCGCTGAGTGATATCAGTAAGGCACCTGTCAGCTTCACAAAGTTCATAGAAAAACAAACACCGTGTCAAAGATTCACCGCCGTTTTCTGGGCTTGTCTATTTGCCTTGCATTGTTCGAGCAAGCTTCATGCAACCACAGTCATCGTCGGCATCTTAGGAGCATCACGGCCCTGCAAAGGACAGCAGGTGGCGGTGCAATGGCAATGACAAGTATGGTAGCTAGCTCTGTTTGAGAACCCAGCAGCATATAGTCACTAAACGCGACTCAAAGGAGCAAAGCTCGTTTGGATTCACCCATGTTACACCACCATGTTGCTACGCGTCGCTGTGCGGTTTGCGCATCTTCTTGCCGAAGCTGAGGAACTTGTTGACCGAGAGCTTCTTGGACTTTGGGATCTTCTGGTCCGCAAGGAACGGGTGCAGCACCTCGCGGGGGCTTGGCGGCGCGAGCACCGCGACCTTGAACTCGCTCGTCGTCTGCGGTGAGAACCCACAGTCCGAGAGGTTCTTCCCAATCAAGTCCAGGTTCTTCTCGGCAATAGTGCGAATCTGTTGAAGGCACAGAGATCATTCAGATGATCGAACATGTGAGTTCACAGAAATCAGATGAATACCTTCTGCTCCTCCCACACACGACATACACGAACGTACCACTGTGATGTCGGCCTCCAGCTGCATCGGGTCCACGTCTGAAAAGATATTTCGGCTGTCGGCAGCAAAGCACTCGTCAATGTCTCGCTCTGGAGGCGTCGACAGGTTGATGAAGAGCTGCTGGATCGCTGGTGAGTTCCTCTCAATGAATGGATTCAGAATTCTGTTCGGGAAACAAGGTGCGTTGACGAGTACGTTAGTGATCCGACAATCCACATGCACAGCAACGTCGCTCGCTGGAAGCAAGTATACTTGAACTGAGGCTCTCTGTCGCCGAACATCACGCATGTCGCTGTCTTGAACAGCAGCTTCGTCACCAGCACGAGCACGCGACGCGTCTCAGGTGGCGGCTCCTTGTCCGCGAGGTTGTACAGGTGAGGCGTCGTGATCGCAGGACACACAAAGCGGAGGAACAGGAACCCGCCGATGACCGACTGAAACAAAACACACACACAATCACAAGCATGAGTACACACACCAACAACAGGAATGATTCGACAGATAAAATGGCAAACTCACTCGAGTCAGCGACGCCGGGTCTTCGACAGCGATCCCCTCATACGATCCGTCGAATCGACTGATTACTTTCGAGTTGAGATGCGAACAGATGTGAAAATACGACGACGGTATCTACGGACACAAACAACATACGAGAAGGAGGACAATCGCATTCAGTGTGAGAAGCAAGCTTTTTAGCAAATATGACCGCTTTTTCAATAGGCATCACCGTCACCACGTACCAGGTGCGCGTTTCTCAAAATCGCATCCAGGATATGCTGACAGGCTCTCATGAGATTATCAGCATTCGCGTTCACACTCGATCCATCGCGGAGTGCCTGAGAGTGATAACACGCACACGAATGAACATTGTCAGACTTGGCACTCACGGCGTCACTGTGAAATACTAGCAATCTCCACAAGCACATCGACGATACGCACCTCCTGCTTGTCGGGATTCAGTTCTAGATCGGCGATCTTGAGCGAGAAAGTGTCTTGAAGCGGGTCTGTGAGAACGACTCGGATGAATTCCGAGCCGACGCATTTACTGTACGAAGACACGAGTCGACTCGCGTAGTCGTCGGACCGAAACAATGTCGCGACATTCATGACAGACGCCACTTCGATCTCGATCGCCCAGCGAATGAGTCGACTCAGTCGATTGTGGCTCCCAAACAGACGCAGCAGCGGGTACAAGAGCACCATCTGCAGTAGATAACGAACAACAAACACAGTATGAGCCAAAAAGGTCATACGAGGCGTAAAGCATTGTCAATAAACCCGATTGCAAAGTTAAATGCCACCTTTTCTTCTCGCCCAGCTGTCTGCAACACAGAGGACACGACTGTCATGGTGTCTTCGACCACGAGCGTCCCGAGATCCCTTCGCGGTCTCGACATCTTCGCAATTCCTTGCTGTGAACAACAACAACAGCAAATCAGAAAGCAGGTCCACTGCTTGAAAAGCCACGCAACAACACAGTAATAGAAACGTACTCCAACTCTGAAGTCGCTCATAAAGTCTCGAGCCGATTTCGCGCGCTGCAGCGACGGATCCGAATTGCTTCTGTCACGAAGACACAGAGGTACACGATAGTATAACAGGCACGACGAGTCAGCCTCAACGCGCATGCCCCAAGCACTAGCAGAAGCCCGGCATCATAGAGTTCATACACCGCATCCGAGGGATCACTGTGCGCCGACAGCGACCGCAAGTGACGTAATCTCCGAGCCTCCTCGGCGTCTTTCCGCTCGATGCCCTGTCGAATCTCTGCGATGACGTCGTCGCTTATAATAATCTGGTTTGGTTGCTTCTCCGGCGCCGACGTCACGATGAAGTCGTTCATCACTTGCTGAATCGAGTCTAGGATGCCGCTCGCCGCGAGAAAATGCTCGTCCGACTATATTATAGTACCACAATAGGAACAATGCACAGGTTAGTTGTCTGTCAGTAAAGAAGAGTGGCACACTGATTGTTGGTCACAAACCTCGTCAAACTCGGATAGCCGCTCGTAGTCGTCGTCTCCGTCAAACGTGTTGTCACCATCGAACGAGAACATGTCCTGGCCTAGCATATCGCTGGTGGAACCCCGCTGTCCAAACGAGTCTGTCGTCGTCATACACGCAAATCAAGAGTGAGCTTGCGATCAATCCGAAGCCCAACTCAACTGGCAAAGTTGGGTTCATGCGTACCGATGTACGTCGATGCCGCGCTTGGTGCAGTCTCCGCTGCTGATGCTGTTGGATACTGCAATCAACACGCCCACAAAATCAGTTTGCTGGATCTTTCAGCCATCACAAAAAATGCAGAACTCACCGCAAAGTCGGTGCGGAAGCTCGACTGAAGATTACGCGCGATCTCGGCAAGTTCCATCGCCTGCTGCTGCAGATATTCGTTCCCGGAGTAGCTCGAACGCTTAAAGCTACTGGCCGATGACGCGGCGAACATCGTCGCAAAATCTGTGGACCCCAGACTCGCACTGCGACTGAAGAAGCTGTCACTGTCTCCAGATGAGCCAGTGGCGAGTGCAGCAGGAGCTGAGAGCGGGGCGGCAGGGACCTCAATCGCCACGGACGGCTCTGCGGCTTCTTCCTCTTCCTCATCAATGTCAATGTCGATATCGACATCCTCTCGTCGCATTTCACGTCGACTCTCAGAGACGATGACGACCTCAACGTCGTCCACGACGACTCCCATTTCGACCGCGTCTTGAACACCATTGTTGCTGCTTTCATCTTCGTCAATGCTCTCTTTTTCAGCATTTTCTTCTTCGTATTCATGGATTCTTGTGAATTCAACTGCGGCTAGCTCGACGTCACTCGCTCGCGTCTGCGTCTCGACCTCAGCTGTCGCTTCCGCCGTGGCCGCCATTGCCGCTGCCGCGGCGAGCGCGACAGCCTGCTCCTGTGCGTACGCCTGCGTGGCCTTGAGCTTGGTCTTGAGCTCTAGGATTTCCTGCTTCTGCTTGCGCACGAGCTGCATGGCATCGCGCAGCATCTCCGAGACCTCGTGGCCGACGTTCACGGCAGACGCCGCAATGTCACTGTGGCGCTGCTGCTGCTGCTGTTGCGCATACGCGTACTGATCGTCATGATGCAGCTGGCTCTCGTCCAGCGAATGGCGCGACATGGACGCGGACGACGAGCGACGCCGCCTTCCTGGCCCTTCAATCGAGCCTCGACGCGGATGTAACTGCTGCTGCTGTTGGAGGCGCGTAGAGGATGATGAACGGCGCCGACGGTGCGCTGGGTGCTCGACGTTCGCCTGGTTGATGCGGTCGAGCCACAGCTGCCGGTCTTCATGCGTGGGAGACCGGAAGAGCAGCACACGGCCAGCGCTCGATATCACTTTCCAGCACGGACCGCACTCCTCGGCGTACGGCTCGGGGTCCGCGTCGTTGTTCTTAAATATTCGGTCCACGGGCTTGACGCTGCATCCTACGAGTGGCACGACACCGCGCGGCAGCTCGTCAATCTTCTCGTAGTAGAAGAGCGTGCCCGCATAGACCGCGACCAGCGATGCGCTCCAGCCGGACTCAAAGCGCTTGCCCTGCGAGACACCATTCGATCATACACGCCACCATTATTAGCTCCCCCACAGTCAAGCAACACCGCTGTCGTCTTATAAACATGCATCCGCACCTTCTTGTAGAGTTTCTGCAGCGACGCCTTCTTCTGCAAGTCGGTGCCGAGCACGAGCAGCTCGGGGCATTTGACGTCGGTCGAGAGCCGCACGCTGTCCGCACCGGCTTCGGTCATGGAGCTCGCGCTGCTGTTCGTCTTGGACCGGTACGCGCGTTGGTGTTGCTGCTGCTGTTCACTACCGCTCGGCGGCGTCGAGTGCGCAGGTGACTGCATCTCTTGTTCCGAAACCTTCTCTCACGCACTCGTACGATGGTGACAACGGTTGATGCTCTCGCCTTTGACGCGCGCGTGGAGTTGCTTCTCTAGTCGGTCGTGCAACAGTCTCGAAGAGCGCCAGTAACGACGACCCGCGAGTGACAGGCAGGCAGGCAGCCAGACAGATAGACAGCCAGTCAGGGGCGTGCGGATGGACACGAGGGGGACAACAGATAGAGTTCTCTCTCTCTCTCTCTCGTGACTGTGAGTGAGTGTGCTGCGGATGGCGGGCGCGCGTGACGCAGAGAGAGAGTGGCAAATGTAGAGGAGGAAGCAAGCGAGCGCTTCGATTCGCTGATTGCAGGACAGAGCCTTTTTGCGCTTTGTTTTCGTACAAGCAAAAAGAACTGTGGACAGACGGACCTTTATAGCTTGATCCCTCTTTAGAATGATCGAGCAGATTATTGCATAGTGTTTTGAACCATCAAGAGCTCAATAGCGTGTCAATACATATTTCAAAGTTAATAGCTTGCTTTACGCAATCGTGAGATCTCGGGGGAGACGAGCACGCTTTGGTCCCTAATCAAAACGGTGTCCCTTTTTCACAACAGGTTGTTCAATTGTGAGCCAACTTGAGCTCCAAGAAGAAACAAAGCGAAGTGAGAAAAGCCTACAGAATGGGAAAGCGGTGGTAAATGCCTGATGGCGATGTATCTTCTGGAAGGAAAGATGCAGACGCGTGCGATCCCAATGCGTCGCCGATGTGATCAGGTGAATGATTTGCTTTCACCTTTATATGCTGGGATATCTAAAAAGTGAAGCTGGATACAAGCCTCGATGCATCAAACCAGAGAGATAGAGAGAAAGAGAGAGAGAGAGACACACACACGCACAAAGGAAACAATAAATAGCTTGCTCATCAACGGCTGCAACCTCGAAAGCAGCGCTGACCCAGCACAAACAGCGAGCTAGCATGTGCACTACCTTGAGTTCGAGGAGAAAGTCGCGAGGTAGAGTGATTGATGTGGGCAGGTAGGCTTTCGAGTGTTATTGATGCGGCAATTCACATGAAAGCGGCACGAATTTGCAATCGCACGTTCAACAACAGCCAACGCAGCAGCAGATGACAAGTTCAGGACTCTGATGTTCTCGAATGCGTAGCTAGACAAACTAGATCAGTGACACGGTATTAAATCATGCGAGCTACACGGAGAAGCAGGGTCTGCCTGCGCAGCTGCTGTGGCTGATGGACAAGAGGCGCTGCGGAAGGCGATGAAGCAGTGTACAACTATTGTTCAGCCCGTGATTATTTTCACGCCAAGAAAGGTTTCGCTGGCCTAAAACAAGTCAAGAAGCGCGTCATCGTTGCAGTCACTAGCAACACCGACGGATCTATCAAGGTCCCCTCCTGTTCATTGGCACCACACAACAGCCTCAACATCTCCAGGGCTAGACCTCAAAGGACTCGGCATCTAGTACGGCAACGCGCCGAAGGATCGGATGACAACGGCGGTATTCCAGCGCTGCTTCAAACAGTTCAATGTGAGGGTGCGCGATGAGAAGCGCAAGGTGTTGCTACTGCTCGACAATACGTCTTGCCATCGCATGGGCATAGGATTCTCCAACGTGAGCATTTACATGCTTCCCCTCAACATCACCTCACACCATCAACCTTAAGACTTGAGGAACATTCGTTCATTCAAAGCAAAAATAGACACGATCAAGAACCAGTACGTTGTTGACAGACTCGAACACCTCGAAGAGTGCATTGCAGATGTAAGTAAGGAGAGCATGGAGCCAGCCTTCATAACATTCTGTAACACCTATGTTGGTGTTACAATTAGATAGGCACAAGAAGCATGGGGCCATGTAACGAGTGCAACCGTGGAAATCTGCTGGTGTCACACAGCAAATCTCGACGAAGACTTGTACGAGTTAGTGGGCAGCACGGACAAGCTTTGTGTTTGCCCACCGTCAATCAGACAGCGTGTTTGAGCGTGCTCTCATTTGACATCTCTGCTTTATAGGTCTGCACAAGTTAATACCTTTATCGTTCTCAGATCCTTCTGATTTAATATTGAAAACCATATCTTTAGACCGGACTAATGGGAGTGTTGACTACAGACACAAACCAGAACCATATATAACACAGGACGTTTTTAAGCCTGCAACAAACGCTTCATGCTCTATGACACGTCATCTACTGTACAAAAAGCATACCTAAATAAAATACCCTTTCCAAATCGATCGTACCATAAATTCCTACAGTACAGCTTGCGGTGTTCTTTTTTTGCGCTATTTTAAATGGGGGATGGACTTGCGCTCTACTATGATTGGCAGAAATATCGGTTTCACTTGATGCGATGGAAACATCGCTCACCGTTGAAAGATTCTCATTTTACAGCAGCAAATGGCTCTTATCACTGGAATTGGAACGGCTCCCTCTTGAGTCGCAGAGTCCGTGAGTAGGTACAACTTTCCACTTGGAGCATGGGCACAGTAGGTCAAGCTGCCGAATACACTCTCCTAATATTCAATAGCAGGAGCCGAACTAGCAATCGTAGAGAGGCATGCATCCGCTCTCTCTTCCACTCATTCTGTGGACGGCTCTTTGGCTCGAGAGGGGGAACAGGGGACTCCTGCGAGCCTGCGGGCGAGCCTTTGCTGCTGCGGTCTGTGGCCAGCAGCAGCGCTGCGCTGGCTTTGGGCGCTGGATCATTTGGCCTTTGAGCACCGCAACGAAGCAAAGCACCAAAGCTCCCCCCCTCCTATTACAATGGTACGTAACCAGTGAATGACGCGATTGGAGCTGCAGATGGATGGCGGTGCGCCGGAGGAGACGAGGGAGCAAGATACGTGACGAGCAGCAGCGCAACAAGCGCGAGTGATCGACGGGCAGCCAGCAGACCTTGTGGTGCGATCTTGATCGGTCGCCCGCTGCGAGGAGCTACAGATGGAGGAGATCTTCCTTCGACATGCAGTCCAGTTGACAGCGCTTCAAGATAGACGGTGAAGTCAAGAGCAGCCCTTCTCCCCTCGTTTCCTCGCACCGGACGCCAGCACAAGGAGCATGCCACCCTCCCTTCTCAATCCGCGACGGTCCAC
>JAASGO010000428.1:0-24318 GCA_023334245.1 Globisporangium cederbergense
GTGAGCTCCGATTCGGATACAAAATTGAAGGTGCGGCCGAAGTGTAGCTAGCTTGGTAGACGCCCGCATTCAGCAAGCGCGCGCGACAGGCATCGTTGCGCACATTTCACCAACTCGAAATGGCGAGCGCCAACAAGGGACGTCTCGACTGCAGCACTTTATCGGCGAGCGCACTTATAACATAGAATGATCAAAGCGTCAACACACATCACGTCAACGCCGATCAGTAACGAGTCGCTTTGCTCACATTTTGTTGATCTTCTTGTAATATCAGGTTCGCGAACAGGTACCCGAGTAGTCATGGATCGGAACTTGGAGCAGGGCTTCCGACATAGTGGAGAAAGACGTTAGGCATTTCTACACACGCTGGCTCTCCGATCCAAACCCTGCGATGTAGAATAATGGTCTTCTCCCTGTATAAAGCACTCGCTCTTTGCTCTTTGCATGTACACACGGTACTACCAAACCCTCTTGAATTCGATAGCACCGCCTTTGACATGCATTTTCGGGTACGATCTGCATGGTACGTCACATATGCCTCTATAAAGGAAGATGAACGAAACCTCTCTAAAATATGGCTGGTAACGGAATGGAGACGACGAGACAAATTTAATAAATCATGGAGCTGCAAGCGGCGATCCGCGAGTCCGCGCTCTCCGCCGAGAGCTACGCGACCGCCCTTGCGTTGGGCGTCTGCGCGCGCTGCTGCCTGCGCTTCGCCTGCGTGGGAGACAGCGCCATCTACGCGTACGTAATACAAGCACAGCCTTCCGTAGCCAGACGAAATTGCAGCCTTTATAACCACTTGCTTTGTGTCTCGTTTTGTTGCTCTTGACACTTGTAGCCTTCCTGAAGACGAGCTGGTCACTGCAGTGCAGCAGTTTTGCAAGAAAGACAGCGCAGAAGAAGCGTTAGCTGCACCTGTGAGTACAGGTACGCATTGGTGATTGTGCTCATATGTGGATGCCGATGCTTCGGGCGACTTGCAGCTAACTGTGCTCATGTCTTCGCTTTGTCTTGTTGCATTGTATTAGTTTGCTCGTGCTGTGTGGGCGTGCTGAGCGAGAGCTTCCGCGGAAACGTGCTCGAAGACGTCAGCCGCCAAGCGCAAGAGAGGTAACAGACTTGCTGCTTTTATTGGCATATGAGCCACCTCACGAGAGAGTTGAACTCATTGTTTTGATGTGCTTCCAGTGGTTATGACGCGACGACCTTTGCGCTCAAGATCAAGATGCCGAGCGTCGTGTTGCTGCGCGAGTACTCGTTGCTCCAGCACCTGCGTAGAACTATCCCCAGTTTCCACACGAGAGTGCCATTCGACCACAAGGAAGTGCTAAAGGTACGTTGCTGTTGCTGTCCGGTTCGTCTGTTTTCCAACCTTTATGGACTGCTGACATCTTACACGAATAACCACTGTCATTCTGCTAAAGCTACTGATCGCAGACGCCATCGCTAAGTGCTTCAACGACGCCGTGTGCACGAACGCGAGCAGCTTCGCCATCACCCTCGAGGTCAAGCATGAGGAAGCCGCCGATGAGATCAAGCAGATCCCCGTCATCAAGGTATGCGATGCTATTCGAATTGGTTAACTGCCAGTAAATCACCCCAATAAAGTTTCTAACACGCCCATTGCATACCCACAGGACCAGTTGGACAACGCGAGAAAGCGCCGACGAGGCCCCGAGCCGGTGCTGGGCGGCTTTGGCGCCGTCACGCGCGCCCTGGAGGCCCTCCGAGCGATGCCCGAGACCGTCAAGTGTCCACCTGAGCTGCTCGCGACTGGGCCAACTGCCACCGCGACGCTGGAACGTGACCCTGTGTACCTGCAGGGCCGGTACCTCAAGTTCAAGCGTGGGCTGAGCCAGACGCCGTGGGTGCTTGAGGGCGTGCGAATGGGCGAGTCGTCCGTGGAGGAGGCGATCGGCGACATCGCACTGCCGTTCTTCCGAGGCTCGGGCTACAAGTTTCACACGGCTGGCCGCGAGGACGTGGACGTGCGCATGCTGGGCAACGGCCGGCCGTTCATTCTCGAGGTGCTCGACGCCAAGAAGGCCAATCTGAGCGCGGACGAGTACGCACAGATCCAGAGCGCGGTCAACGCGGCCAACACGGGCGCCGTTGAGATCCGCGAGGTCAAAGTGTCGGACAAGGAGTACTTTGCCGGGCTCCAGGCCGGCGCCGACTCCAAGAAGAAGACCTACTGGTGCGTGTGGTTTGTTAGGCTATCATTCATGAGACAGTATACTAACGTTAATGCTTGCTTAATCCTACAGCTGCGTCGTGTGGTCCGAAGCCGAGCTGACGTCCGAGGCCGTGGCCAAGCTGGACGCGATCCAGGACCTGACGATCCAGCAGGAGACGCCCGTGCGCGTGCTGCACCGGCGCACGCTCATGACGCGGCCCAAGGTCATCCACGCGGCCAAGTGCGAGGTGCTCAACAAGCACTACGCGCTACTGCGCCTCACGACGTCCGCCGGCACGTACGTCAAGGAGTTCGTGCACGGTGACCGCGGCCGCACGCTGCCCAACGTCTCGTCCATCCTTGGCTGCGACGCTGATATCCTGCAGCTCGACGTCGAGAACCTGCTCGATGCCGCATAAGCCTGGGATCCTAGTCATCGCGTTGGAGATCCTCCCAGCTGGCTGAAGACACTCACACACTGAATAGAGCTCTTTCATCTACAAGTTTGCATTCTTGTTTGTCTATTAAGTCTCTCTATTCACCCACGTCTGGAAACGACAGGGACGTGTATTGGTCTTCGTCCCAGAGCTCGCCCAGTTGTCCCAGGAGCTCCTGCGCCCCCGCTGGAAGGTAGGCCGCCACTGCCCCCGAGTCCTTCTTCTTCCCAGCAGCAGTTGCCTTGGTCTCCACAGCACTGGTTGAAGAAGAAGAGCTCTGCAACAGACTCAGCACCTGGGTCGTGTTGGCGTTCATGCTCGTCTGCGCGTCGTTCGTAGCCACGACTGTCGTCGCCACGCGCTCCTTGAAGGCCTGCAGATCCATGATGTGCTCCTCCAGCGACTCCTGCACAATAAGGCGGAAGACGCGCACGGTCCGTCTCTGGCCAATGCGGTGCACGCGATCCATGGCCTGCAGGTCCACAAACGGGTTCCACGAGTGCTCCATGAAGACGACTGTATCGGCGCCTGTGAGCGTGAGCCCTAGGCCGCCGACCGAAGTCGTGAGCAGCAGCACGTCGATGGACGGGTCGTCGTTGAACTGTTGGACGATCTCCACGCGTCTGTGCGGCGGCGTGCGGCCGTCCAGACGCCGGTACGTGACACTGGACAGCACCTGCTTGAACATTTGCTCAACCACGTCGAGCGTCTCCTTCAGGTGGCCGAAGACCAGACAGCGGTGCTCAGACGAGACGCGGAGACGGATCTCGTCATCTTTAGCAGCTGACCCTGACTCATCACGACCACCAATGTTGCACGACTCGACCAGCAGATCGTGGAGCGCGACCATTTTCCCCGAGCTACGCCAGTCCATCGCAAATTTCTTCTCCTTGACACTCAGCTGTTGAGAAACGTGCTCACTCGCCACCAGCGCAGGGTGCACGCAGATCTTGCGCAGCAGGTGCAGGTTCGTCAGCACATTCGCCATCACAGGTTTGTCTTTCCCGTCAGAAGCATCAGAACCGCCTAACGCCAACGCATAAAGCTTCTTCTGGACCACCGTCATGCTTGTGAGCACATTCGAGATGATCTTGGGCGGCAGCTCCGTCAGTACCTGGCTCTTGGTGCGCCGCAGGATGAACGGCAGCACGCGCTGGTGCAGCTTTGTAATCGCCAGTGCTGCAATTTCCTTCTGCTTTGGGGTTGCGTTGCGCTCGCGCGACTTGGAGATCGGCAGCACGTACTCTCTTCGAAACGAGGCAAAGACACCCAGGTATCCGGGCATGAGGAACTCGAAGAGCGACCAGAGGTCGGCCACGTTGTTCTGCAGCGGCGTGCCGCTTAGAGCCACTCGGTGGATCGCCTTGAGCTGCTGAACGGCACGGAAGAGCGATGTCGTCGGGTTCCGGATCAGATGCGCCTCATCAAGCACCACGAACGCGTACTCAGTGATCTTGAGGAGCTCAATGTCGCTCCGAAGCACGGCGTAGGTCGTCACAATGAGCGTTGGGCCACCAGTCTTTGACGGCTTCAAGAGCTCTTTCTGAACAGTCTTGCGGTCTGCGGATGACCCCGAGTAGTCAACAACGGTTGTGAAGACCTTAGGCAAGCACTTGTGAGCCTCCGAGATCCAGTGATGCGTCACCACTGGCGGACACACGACCAGGCACACTGGGCTGCTTCTTGTACCCTCCGCATCGTCATTGTGACCCAGTGAAACAGCAATAGCCGTGAGCGTTTCCTACACAGAAAAACAAATCGATTAGTGGTTTGTACGAGTAAGTACTATCTTTGATGAATTGAATGGGCGATATGCGCGCGGGCGTTTACCAGCGTCTTTCCCAGCCCCATGTCGTCTGCCAAGATACCGTGCAGGTTGTTTTCGACCAGAAACGACAACCAGTCCACGCCATGTTGCTGATAGGTACGCAGCGCAACGCCATCAGCGAGATATCCGTCGACATCCACGTGCTTCACGGCCTTTCCCTCCAGCAGATTCTCCAGAAACACCCGCGAGACCTGGTTCTGACTGACAATGTCCTTCAGAGCACCACTCGCGACGCTCGCGCTGTCACCACTGGAGGAGGCTTCCTGAAGATCCATCTGCAAGGGGACGAGAGGCACGAGGTCTGCGAACGCGCGTGTAGCCAGCGATCGGACCGCGGCGTTCTGGGAACTCATGGTCTTCATCGAAAAGTGCACGAGGCTTGGGAGGTAGGGTGTGAGCTCGACAGACAGCGCGTTCACGAGGTGGTGGAGCACCAGCGTGGCGCCCAGGAGCGCTTCGGATCCTTCAGTTAAGCCACTTGTGCTTTGGGTGAAGGCAGCGAAGACGTACTGGTACACGAGCAGCATGGCGCTCTCCTGGTGGGTTCTTGCGTGGCGACAGATGGTCGCGATCGCATGTGCGACTGTCGCGCGCGTATGGACAACCTGGAATGGCTGTGTGACCAGCGTCGCCAGTCCTCGCAGCCACTCCAAACACTGAGAGAACGCTTCATGGTGGACACTTGGGACCAGAACACTCACCAGGTGGCTGCATTGTTGGACGATTTGGTCCTCCTTCCTGATTGAAGATATCCAGCTCTTAGACACAATGTCGTTTAAAGATGGGCATATTGTGAAAATGTGTCTGCCTGCGACGTCACAAATCGTCCGCAACGCGTTTTCGGCACCTCCGACGCGCACGTTGGCCTTCCGAAGCACGTCTGACGGCAGCGATTGACCTTCTGTAGCCCTGTGGGCTGGTACATTGTCGCTCAATGTCTCCTTATCCTGATCGTTTTGGGCAAACGCAAGCGCCACAGCGCTGTTGCAGAGGTTCGAGAGGATCTTCGCGACGCATTTCCGCTGAATTTGAGCCTGGGAGACCACAAAATTCGCCATAGATTGCGCCGCCAGTCGCTGGAAGTCCGCGTTCTCCTCCTGTTTGATCGACTCCATGAGCGCTTTCACGAGAAAGCCGCTCTTCTTGGGCGGAATGGTCAACAAATTGCTGAAAGCGCAGCTGCCGAGGCCCTGCACGCGGTGGTAAACGCGCGAAAAACTCTGTTGGAGCGTCTCGTCCACAAGAAACAAGTCCTGGCGTTTGAAATGCACGAGCTCAAACGCTTCAGGGCGAGTGGCTAGTGCATTGTACGGGAATGACGCAACGTTCTCTGCAATTTGACGGGACACGTCCGCAGCTGAGACTACTGCTTCTGCTGTAGTTGTTGGGTGACACGTCATGACGCCATTCGCAGCGAAGACCTCAATGATTCGTGTCTCCATTATCGTAATTCGGTTCAGAAGTCCGCGCTGCTCTGAGTAAAACGTCGTAGCCGAGTCGTCACCCAACTGAAGCACCCAGTCGTGCTGTGCGAGCGATTCAAGAGCAGGTCCGAGGGTTTTCTGCAACGTCAGCAGTCGCTCAGTTACGACGCCACCAGTTTCTTTTAGCTGGTTCTTCTCGTAGAATGCCCATCGAGAGATCGTCAGCAACGCCCCACACTGGCGCTCTCCAGACGCCGACCGCAGGCTTCCGTTGAGCTTCTGGATGATTGTATCACTTGCAGGCGTGTTGAGAGGCACGTGGGCTGCCAGATACCCAATTGCATCAGCGAACGCCACGCGGGATGCAGAACTGACTTCAGGATCAGTGGCCGGCATTGCCGCCTCCCCACTGGTAGACGCACTGTCCATTGACGGACGAGCCTGGTACTCGGCATCCAGGAGCTTCATGTCTGTCGTGGACCAGAGCAGATCGATCCAACCAGACAAACCCATCGAAATGGCCGCCGCCAACGCATGTCGGTCGCTACACGACTGCACCGCTTTCTTCCATGCTTCCAGAAGCTTCGCTTGCACGTCCGCGTCCTTCTCTTTCAGCAGCTGTAGCAGTAGATGCGGTAGTAAATAGCGCTCAAAGGCGGCGTCCGTCAACGCTGAGGCTTCCGTGTCGTTATTGCCTTCTTGGAACATTGCCGCAGTGCACACGACGACCGACAGGCGCACAGCTCGAATGGGCTGGTGCAGCAGCGGCACCACGTGATGCAGACTCGATCTCGTGAGCTTCGCCAGCTCTGCGTCTTTATCGAGCATTGCACGCAGTGACGGATGGCTGTACCAGGCACTCAATGCTCGAATGACGCAGGCGGGAACGAGTCCAGAGGTGGTGTGCTCTGTCAGTGCCTTCCAGAGCAGCTTTGCGGTCTTCTGGAGCTGATTCTGCGGCGTTTGGCTCAGGAAAAGCGTGAAATCCTCGAACATCTCGGCCGCGAGCACCATCACTTCCTCTTCTTCCTGGCGTTTCTCAAACGCATCCAGCACATCCACATAGAAGAGCGGGAGGAGCGTCGGTGCGTGAACTTTGTGAGCCAACACGAGGTACTTGAGTCCCAGCAATGCGCCGTGACAAGCGTGCCACGTGGCGCCGGTGAAGAGTGTACGCAGGATCTCGAGGTATTCCACCAACAGCCCCTGCTCGTTGCTCTTCAGATTGCCCAGTAGGATGCCGAAGACTTGCGCGCACACCTCGCGCACGGGTGACACGGAGCCATCGGCCGAGTAGTCGACAAACTGGTCGAGCGCCAGCACGCAGATGCAGCGCACGAGACACTCTTCGAGCCATTTCTCTGTTGTTGCTGTTGTCAACGAGTCTGAGCGACTACTGGTGGATGATGCGAGCGACTGGATGAGCTGCGACGACAAGAACATCTGCCGCAGCGCTAGTAAAGCGCCGTGGCGTACTTCCCACTTGGAGTCAAAGACGCTCTCAAAGAGGTCTGCCACGAGGCTCGCAGTGATCTGCAGCTGTGGGTCACTCTCGTCGTCACTGGGGGCGTGCGGACTGATAGCAGACTGTTGTTCGGTCTTGACCTTCTTTGTGACGCCACTGGTGGCCTCTGTGTCTGTAACCGGAGCTTTTGGCTGGTGCTGTCGTGACTGAGATATGTTGAGCAGATCGCCCGCGCGCTTCCGCTTGACACCATTTCGCATTTTCTCTGCGAGCTCTTCATTGGCTGCTGCGTCTTGTTCACCTTGCTCAATGTCGTCCGCGATGTCCTTCACATCTGGGCACAAGGACAGGGCTATTAGACTCTCTTCACAGAGTAGGCATCAACCAATAGCAAACTCGTACGTACGATCTGCGTTGAGCTTGGGTAGCATCTGCTTGGCGAACGAGTCCTCGCGAGTGGTCCAAATCGCGTCGGAGGAGCCGCTGATGCGCCGCAGCAGCAGTCTTCGCTGTCTGATGGCCTGCACCTGGCGCTGCTCCGGACTCATGTTCGTCTCGTAATGGTACTCCTGATACAGTCAAACCAAGGCAGGCAACACAGTACATCCACATGAGCTTGACCACCACCAACAACAGTGAGCCACTGCATACGTCATAACCACTTACTTCGCCACCACTGCGCAGCAGCGGTGCGCCTTCCGCCACCACCTTGGCGATGTTCACACTCTGGAAGTTGAGCGCCAGGCAGGACGCGTCACGACCGCTGACTAAAGTACCGCAACCAGCGATTCGCATTAGTCCACAAAAGCTCATAGCAATGCATCACCTGGTTGCATACGTACACGAAACAGAGGCGAAAGCCTGCCCGAGACGTGAGCGCTCACTTCGAAGTGACCGCGCGATGACCTCGAGGCACTTGGATGCGGCGACGCGCACGTCCCACTCGGGGTCGATTACCAGCAGCCGCACCTGCGAGCACACATACGCATGCAGTAGTTACACACATTAGCACAGCTTCTCATACAAGCGCATGCCGTGTTACACACCTGCTGCACGATCGCGTGACAGTAGGCGGGCGACTGGATCGCCACTTCGCCTAGCTGCTCGGCCGCATTCTCGCGGATCTGCGCGCTGCTGCCCTCTGCAATACACACACACACACACACACACACACAGCCATAATAGTTAAGAGCTCCATGCACATACAAACTACACAGATAGCGAAAGCGCTGACGGCAGCGCACCTCGCACGAGCAGGAAGAGGCTCTCGAGGCGCGTCGCCTGCGCGCCGTCGCCTGTCATTTTTCCTTTCTGTGACGTTTGGATCGGACACTTCGCAGTCAATTTGCTCACAACACAAAACTTCCCACATACAAACAATAATATAAATTTATATGATTATGCATCAGAAAATACAGTCGCTTTTCGCTTCAGTCCGCACGTCCACTTGGCAGCTCATACCGACCTGTAGAGCTCTCATAAACCACGATGACTGCGGCGACGCCTTCTGCTCCGACGGTGGCGCTCAAGGAGTTCGAGCTCACATGGGTGGTGTACGACCCCAACGATCCGCTAGGCGCGCTCATGGCGCTCTTCACGCTCTCACCCGTGTGAGTCAATGAGCAATTCTTTCTCCGTCTATTGCCGCATGGGAGTGAAGTTGACTGATGAAATGGCCACCGAATGAATGACAGGTTCATCATGGTCATGTACGCGACGCTCGTGGCCTTCCAGCGCGACTTGGACATCATCGCCATGGTCATTGGACAGGTATGTATTCTACACAAGTGCTCTATGTGTGTATTTGCATTACTCACATGTGCATTGCCATTGCTCATGCTGTGCAGCTCGCGAACGAAGTGCTGAACCAGATCCTTAAGCGCAGTATCCAGCAGAGCCGCCCGGACGGCGCACGCATGAGCGGCTCTGGCATGCCCTCCGCCCACTCGCAATTCATCGCGTTCTTCGCGGCCTACGCGGTCGCGTACACACTCCGACGGTTCGTCCTTTACAAGCCACATCGACCTATTTTCCCCTGTCCTCAATGCACTCACCTTCATTATTCACTTGTCAATTAGACTCAACTCGCACCGCAAGTTGGAGCAAAGCCTCACGATTGTCGGTGCCATTATCCTCGCAGTTGTGGTCTGTGTCTCGCGCGTCCGCCTCGGATACCACTCGAAGGAGCAGGTGACAGTGGGCGCGCTAGTGGGCGCGCTCGCGGGCGTCACGTGGCAGCTCTTCATCACCAAGGTGCAGTGGCATTCTCCTATCGTTCTTCTTACTATGCACAGTACACAAGACTCATAGCGTTCTTATGCACCTTGTCTATTAGATCTCGCCGTGGCTCTTCCCAGTTTTCGCGCAGTCGCAACTCGCGCAGTTCCTCTACATCCGCGACATCTCCCACGTCCCCGACCTCATCGTCTTCCAGCACGAGCTCTGCCTCAAGCCAGTGGGTACACTCAAACAGGACTGAGTGATACTCGCAATAGACCAACCTCGTCATCCTCATCAACACCTTCTTCTTTCATATCATTAAATTCAAAATACTCGTCAATCCTCAAACCATCTCTCAGCCAACCATCCGCAACCACAGATCTCCATTCTACGCAGGCTGCGGCGTGTCCTCATCGCCTTCCTCGTAATTCACGTGCGATCGCTTGAAGTTTTCGGCCCACATCTTCTCAAAGAGCTCGCGCTCGTGCTTGGGTTGCGGCGGCCGCAGCTCCTTCGGTAACTGTGCGCCTGGACGGTTCGCCACAGGGTCCGACGGCCGCGAGTTCACTTTGCCCATGTACCCGCCCAGAAAGTCGATCAGACAGGACGGCTCGTTGGACTCGTACATAAGCTCGCGCATGAAGTTCTCAAGCGTGATGCACTTCTGGTGCAGATACGACGGCTCGAGCCGGTTGAACCAGCGCGTGTCAATGCTGCGCCAGGCCTCGAGCGTGCGCGGGAACTTGTCCGCTGGCAGCTTCTTGGCCAGTTCGCCGAACTCCGAGTACCGCCGCCAGTCGGCGTACAGCTCCTTGCCAAGCTTGAGCGTGATTAAATATTGGGCGTGGCGGTCGGCGCCAGCGCGCGACTGCACAATGCGGAACTTGGGGATCGCCACGGACGCCGAGACAACCTTGGGGATGCCGTCCGAGCTGATTGTGAACGTCTTGTGTGCGGCCGTGATGCGTGTGTTCGTCTGCTCGTCGCCCAGCACGTCCACGGATCCACCGCCGCCCAGGTCAATGAGCCCCAAGTCCGCGCTCATCTTGCGCCGCAGCGAGTACGTGGATCCGTCGCCGCCCCAGCTCTCGCCGCTGCTGTCAATGTCCGCGAACCAACCCCAGTCGGCGCTCGCCTCCTTGTTGCTGCGCATGGACGACGTGCGAATGCGCGACGACGACGACACTGGTGGCAGACCATCTACACATGTCATAACACACACGAGGCAATTCTGTTAGTGATCACCCACTAACAATAGGCACATACAATCGAAACTTTTGACATGGAACATAACGTACTGTGTGGCGAGGCGAAGTGCGCGTGTGCGCGCAGCAGGTCGGACTTGATCGAGCGGGCGTCGCTCGTGTTCATGTACGTGGCGATGACATCGACGGCTGGGCGGCCGCGCGGCGTATTGGTCACGAGCGTCGTGGACGGCACCGAGTATGAGAGAGATGACGGCATGTGCACGGCGCGCGCGTCGCTCTCAGGCGAACTGAGCTGCGAATCGCCGCCGGTCGTGCCCTCGGTCGTGGCCGTGGACGCGGTCGAGACGCGGCGGCTCCCGGTCGGCAGGCTGTGTCTTTCGAAGCCGAAGACGGCGCTCACGCTCTCGCGGCACTTGACGTAGGGCAACGACTGCACCGTGATGTCCGGCTGCTGCGAATCGTTCTGCGGGCCTCCGTCCAGTAAGCTGAGGCGCCGCATCTTGAGGTCGTGGACGTTGTCCGCCTCGGTCATCGTCATCATGGTCGGACGGCGAGTGAGAGTACTGAAGCTACGGTTGATGTCACTTGTGACAAAGAACGCGCTGTTGGGCGACACCGACGGCTGTTGGCGGCGGCGGGCGCACTGCTGGAGACACAACGCCTGGCCAATGGTGGCGGGTGCGGACGCGGGCGGCTGCTGCTGCGGACGCCGGGCGGGGCTTGCGCGCGGTCGCTCTCAACTGTCTGTGTGTGCGCGACGACAGCAAGCAACAACACCAGCAAGGCACAAGCAACAAGCAAGTGGGCTTGTTTGGCTCAGTTGTGTGGCCACGTGGGCGGAAGAAAAATTTGCTGGCGGCCTTCGTCGGCTGCGCGGGTTGAAGAACTGCGCTCCTCTCTATTGAAGCTGCGACGGAACGACTTTTCTTCCGTCGTATGGGGTCAATCGGTTGCTGCCTTACGCTCGCTCGTTCGTTGCAATGCTGCTGTCACGAGACTGCGTGGATGTATCTGAGCGATCGCCTTGCTTGTGCTGCCTGTTGCGCCGTTCGTTCGCTGGCTTGCTCGCTGTGGTGGATTGCGCGAGATGAGGAGTTGTTTGCTTCCAGCGCGTTCTGCTCCCAGCTGCCCTCCGCCTGTGTCATCCCGTCAAAAGGGCGCACACAGAGGCACTCGGGCACACGGCAGGTTTGGTTGGACCGACCCGACGTGCGACTGTACGGATTTTGGCATGTTTAGTGACTACGTAACATTAAATAACCTTTAAATTAGAATTTTATGGATTGTGGAAGGTGATGAGTAGTACCTTTATTCACAGTTTTAGCTGTTTTCACTTCTACTAGACTTCGAAAGATTGGTACGGTCAGAAGTTCACTAATTTCACGATAAAATGCGCTGTCATCCTTTGAGCGAGACCCGCCCATGTTGTTGCATATCTCCTGTAAGATAATACATTGTCTCACCGTCCTGCTACTTTGATTGATCGGACGGTGAGACGCTCAAGGAGAAAACCACGCTGCTATTCATAGCCGTGAGCTGCAAGAGGTCCGCAGGCATTTATCTTTGCTGACGGTTTCTGATGGCTTCGCTCGCTCACAGCGTCCAAGCAATATTCGGTTACCGTCCTGAGCTGCCTGCCTCTCCTATCACCTTTGAATCAATCGTTCAGACGAACGCTGCCTTGGGCTCATACTTCCCCTGCATTTGCATAACTCTTTACTGTTAATTCGAACAGGTGGCTTGCTTGCGAGAGAACAGGTCACCTATCCGCCGCCGCCCTGTCGCGGATTTCAGAAGCAGAAACGAGAGAGAGAAGGTGGCTATCAAAACCAGCCAGCAAGGTTCTGAGTTTTTACAAAAATAGACAGCAGTTAGGGGTGATGTTGAAGCTCCTAAGCGACGAAAAAAGGCTTCTGTATACCTCGACTGGGTCGTTTGGTCAAAACCGCTCAAGACGAAGAAACTCGGCAAAGGTGAAGAAAAGGCAAGGCAGGTTTCCAGCTCGCACCTCTAACTCCGTGCGCTGTGTGCCACAGCGAACAGCACTGCACTGCATCCTGAGCTTCCCCCTTCACCGCAGTTCATCTCGTAAGCACAGCAGATTCAGAGCCTAGAAACCGAAAAGTGTGATGGGAAGCCCCTTGCTGGCCATGAGGCGAGGCAGATGACGCGACCTTCGTCAGCACGAGATCTTTGCGTCAGTCGACGATGGCATGAAACGAAGCAGCCTTCATCCGAAAGGACAAAGAGCTTGGCGTTTGTATAGGTGAGGCCGTTTTCCACGAAGCGCCATGAATTATGTCGCCAGGTGTGGGACGCCGAGCATGCCCTTCGACTTGATTTCTGGTGTCGGATAGGATTCACCCGCAAAGTACCGCATGGATTTCCCTAATTCCGCACCACAACGAAAGCGCGCGTGGTCGAACTTGCGACCTGTTGTGAGCTGCTCCATTTACGAAAATGCAGCAGGGTCAGCACAACATGTAGTCTCTGTGCCTGTGGTGCAAGTGGTGCGCGTTTGCGTGTGTTAGAAAAATCTCAGATTCGGCGCAAGTCTGAAGTTGCTTTACCGCGGGGGCCGGACACGCGGAACGCGAATGTCACTGGTTGGCGGGCGTGGCTCCAGCGTAATTGCACCAAAGAACCGGTTTCAGCCGGCCCGCTGGCCCGGACTGGGATGGGCGTACGAGCTTGCCGTGTCATAGAGGCAAGCTGTCTACACAAGTGGCTAAGGCCAGCACAGCCGTTGCGTCGGGAGACAGCATCGGCGGTCAAAGTCTGCCTTAGCTTGTGAAGTGAGTGAGCCCTGCAGAGACAGTCGCCGGCTCGTGGGCCAGGTCCTCGGCAGACCTGACGAGAAAAGGTCCGTGCCTCCTTCAGCCAACGAGCCGTGCGCGTACTTAGGAGTGATGATCTTAGAGCGAGAGTGAAAGCGGGAACTGTAATCCGGATACAAAATTGCATCCAGTTGAAGCGCGCTCCCATATCGCACTTAGCTTGACTCACTCACGTCACACGTATCTTTGCGCCCGAAGCGCCGCAAAGACACACGCCGGCGAGTTTCGATGACGCCGAGCTGTCGCAGCCACCAAGAAAGCACTCGCGGCGATGACCTGACGACGAAAGGAGCGCGCGCGTTACTACTGGCGTGTGCTGCTCATGCCTCCGGACGATGCCTCTGTGGCTGCTGCTGCTACTGCTGCTGTCGCTCATGCAAGAGTCGCAATGGCACCATCTAATCTGTAGTTTAGTTCTCACGCCGTATTGCACCAGCATGCTTGCTGATGTTTATTTGCGCTTGTGCGCACAAGATCTCTCTGACGCATCAACTTGACTGGTACCAACACGAATGACTGGCTCCAGCGCATCGCCACATTGACACGCTGTACTTTCTCAGAGAACACCAAACCTTTGAGGCCACACACACACATGCGCAGATGACACGAGCTAATGACAGCCCAGCTGTCACTCACGGCTCCGGTTCGGTTCGCGCGACCAGCACAACAACCGAGCGACCCTCTCCTAACAGCAGCTCATTCTCAAATTGCCGGCTTCCGAACCAGTCCAAGCTCAGCTCTCTCACAATACTCTCTCTCTCACACACAATGCCCGCCCTCGTGCGCTCTGCAATGCGCTTCGCGCTCGGCAAGAGCAGCAAGCAGCAGCACGAGCTCCACCCGGTGCGCCACCCGATCTCCAGCAGCTCCACCACGCTCTCCTTCACATCATCCACAAGTTCCTCAAGATCCTCAAGCCCACGGTCGAAGCACAAACTCCAGCACCACCTGCACCACTCGTCGCGCCACCACCAAGTGCACTTCGAGGACTCGGAGACTGAGTCTGAGCCGGAGCCGCTGCCGCTCTGCTCCTGCGACGAATTCTACCTCCAGCGCTGTGAGTACCACCTTGGCGAGTACCACGGCCTGAGCTTCGAGATCGCGCACGAGTTCGTCAACCTCGCGCACCTGCTGCGCACGATCCGAGACCAGGAGGTGCGCCGCTACGTGTACAAGGAGACGCAAGTGGGCAAGCTCATGGAGTTCCTGGCGCTTCACCACTTCCGCATCTCCACACAGCAGCTCTCTGCGGTCACGCGACTCGTGCGTGAGTGCCTCACGCACATCACGAGCCTCCAGTTCATCGACACCATGGACGCCGCCTTCGTGCAGACCCACCGCGCCGAGTTCCGTGAGTTCTTCTCGACGGCACTGGGCGTGCAACCGCGTGTCAAGTTCAACTCGCTCGCGGTCGCGCTGCCCGAGGAGAAGCGCGGACTCATGAAGGAGCTCGCATTTCGCGAGTGCGCCATGGACAACACGTTCTTCGCCGCCCTCGGATCGGCGCTTCACTACTCCAACACAGTCACCAAGCTTGACCTGCAGCAGCTCCTGGACCCCAGCCGCGTTCGCAAGGAGGAGCTCAACCTCTGCTGGGCCTGGCTCGCCTTCGGGCTCTTCCACCCGAACTCGACCGCCAAGGTTGTGGACCTTAACCTCTCCCGCAACATGCTCCGCATGGAGGATATCCGCCTCGTGGAGGGCATCATGTCGGGCGGCCACCCGGCGCACGTGTTGCTCATCCCCGAGTACACGGCTGCGCTGCGCAAGTACAGCGCGTTCAGTAAGGACAAGGTGCTGAGGGACGACATCAAGCGTATCCTGCTTAAGAGCATCCCGCGGCGGCGCATGTTTGCGCTCGTGCAGGAGAACACGACCGTGCGGCCGCTGCCCACGGCGCACATCATCGACGACGGCGTCTTCGACGGCATGATCAAGGAGACCGAGCTGCTCGAGGTCTTCTGCTTGCTCAACAAGTGGCTCTGCGTAGTCGTGCCGGGCTTCGGGCTCGCGTGGCTGCCGCGCTCCTCGGTGCTCGAGCTGAGCGAGATCGCCATGTCCCCGCGCGTGTGCTCGCCCGCGACGCTGCTCAAGAGCGCGACGTTCTGGAACATGATCGAGTCCCACGAGGCCGAGGGCATGGTTGTGCCGCTCGTGACGCTCTTCTGCCAGATGTCGGGCATTAGTGAGCGTCTCGAGACGCTCAACCTGAGCGGGAACCGCATCGGGACGCCAGATTCCTTCGGCATCTCGGCCTCCGAGATCCTGCACCGCGTGCTGCACTTCTCGCCCTACCTCACGTCGCTCGACCTGTCCAACTGCCAGCTCACCGACATCTCGGCGCTCGTGCAGGCATACCACCGCGGGGACTGCCGCGTGAAGCACCTAAACCTGGACTCGAACCATCTGGGTTTCCGAGGCGCCTTCGACCTTGCGATGCTGCTCATCAATGACGACCACGCGCGCGAGGGCACGTGGCTCACAAGCCTCAGCGTGCTCTTCAACGACCTGGATGCCATCGGCATGCGCGCGCTGCTCGAGGCGCTGCAGTACAACGTGCACCTCGAGCACCTCGCCATCGAGTACGGCAACACGTTTCCGCCGGAACTCGGCGACCTGGAGCTCACGGACGATCCACGCTCGTGGAAAGAAGAGGGCTTCCTCTTTGAGCGCCTCGCCGTCATGCGCGTCTTCGAGCAGCGTTCACCCGACCACACGCTTGACGAGGCCGTGCTCGAGAACATGTGGGAGCTCCTGGGCTACCAGCGCTAGAGGTGAACAGCAGCGCTCTCTCGTCGGAAGGGGAGCCCACAGATAGATAGATAAATAGATAGATAGATACAGCTGATAGAGTGAGTTACAGTAAAGCTACTTGTTTCTACCAAACTCTACCGTTTGCTACGCAGAAGACTACGGAGACAACAGTTGAGAACGATAGGGAAAGCAGATTGTTTCACGACAACAACAGTAGACTGCTATCGCCGCTCGCGACAGAAATCGCGGCCCGCTGTAACCCGGGCTACACACCTTGACTAGGCATAGATCTGTAAGCTTCCTGCAACACGAAGCGTAGGATGTTGAACGCTGCGTTCTCGTCTCGGAGCGTAGTGTAGCCATGTCATTTTCAGAAACGTATTTTATAGGTTATAATAGTTTACCTTTTTAGTATTTTAATAAACCCGCTTTCCTAATACTGTTATGACCACTTTACAACAGCCTTTTTGCACTCTTTCCTTGTTTGTCTTAGCCTTTGTAAAGTACGCAACAGAGGTTTGCGAGCATATCCATTTTTTACCAATCAGAATCAACACAGCAGATTCTTTTCACGCGAAAGGTGAGGAGTTGTGTCTAATTAACAACGCGATATTTTTCACAAAGAAGCGAGAATAAAAAACAATCTGATTAAAATGCAGTACAAAATATCATTTTTGACAGGGCGACACAAATCCTGAACATGGAATCCAAGACGCGGGAAGATTGATATTTAATGTGACGCATGAAGAGAGCGATCTAATACAAAATATATCCTTTCCGACACTGCAGGACATTTACACAACGGCGGTACATCGACTTGACAAGCATGTCGAACTGTTCTGTCGTCAAAGCATCCCACGCCGCTTGAACCGCGTTGTGAAGCTCGCTCACATTATCGAGCTGCCTTCCCCCGGCGTGCATGTGCTGGGTCATGATCCCACAGAGGTTCTCATTAGGGTTTAAGTTGGCATCATCTCGATGTACCACCGCCAGTCTTTTCTTGATCTTCTTTTGTTCTGTAATGCTTGATCTCGACACAGACGTTGCAGGTGCCGCGCAGTAGAACTAGGCAGGCTCATCCATGTTAAAGATCACGTGCTTGGTGTATTTACTTGCGATTAGCTGCAACGCAGCTCGTCCTTTGTCGACTTCGATAACGCAAACTGATACGGCTTCCACGTACGCGCGACGTGGCTTTATTCTATGCCGCTCCTGCAGCTTCTGGATCCACCCGTCCGAGAACACCAACTTCTTGAGCTTGGCATTGGGAGAGTACGCGGTGTCACACACAAGAGTGCTACTGATCTTCTCCGCGTTTGTGCAAGTCGCCGCCCATGTCACCACAGACATCTTCAGCTCTTCGCAGTAATCGATCCAACATACGAAAGCTTGCTCGAGGGGTGGACAGTGCACTGGCTGGCTGAATTAGCACGGACAGTGTCCTCGATGATGAGTTGCTTGAATAGCATTAGCAGCGACGCTGATGACGGATTACACGGGAGCTTGAACGCTACGTCAGCCTATGCGCATAGCGCTTGCAGCGACAGCTCTGGATGGTCGTTGTGGTGTTTGCACAGCGCCAGCTTCTGCGCCGCTGTCAACCGAACGCGCGGTGTCTTCGCCGGCATTCCAGCGACTCTCTTGTTTGCTCTCGTTTTTGTTTGTGGCGAGTTGCGATCGCAACCGTGAGCAGCGCTAATGACGCGTCATTTTTGGACTTGGCGAATAGGGATATTACGTGTGTCATAAATTACTTTTGTAAGGATTTCCTTACAAAATGATCTCTGTCACATGTGAAAATTGTTTTAAATGGTCAAGAGAGCCAATGATGATGGCAAAGAGATTCAATATTTAAGTAAGCTAGGGCTTCTTTCTAATATAATACCACTTCAACATGGTAGTAAAACGTCGCAACCGCACTTCTTACTGTCAAAAACCTGTCTAAGATATTACCTTCCCAGCGCAGCGTGTGCCCCTTCTCCAAAATGCGCTCACTTCTCTTCAGCAGTCGACTGCACTACAACACAGCAAAACGAGAAGCAACCGAAGAAAGCACGGGAAGCAAGATGGCGGAGCTCGAGCGCAAGCACCTGTTGCTGCTCTTCATGCTCGGCGTCATCTCCAAGGGCTTCGTCAAGGTGCGTCGCCCGCTTCCCCTCTCGAGGTATGTGTGCATGCGCGCGCTGTATCGAAGCTCACACTCTTGTCTCTGTCTGTCTTTCCAGTCAGCGTTCGGCGCCAACATGTCGCTCATCCTGCTGCTGTCTGTGGCACTCTACTACTGGCGCGTGCAGCGGCGCAAGCAGACGGTATACGACGATATCGCGCGCCAGCAGATGGAGGCGGCGGCCAAACTCGACAAGCTCAACGGCCTCAGCGACGGCAAAGTGAATGAGATGGACCTGCACGTGCGCAAGACGCAGTTCCAGCTACGACCCGACGACGTCACCTTCATCACGTGCGTATTTTCGTTTACCTGACAGAGTGTATGCGGGAGTACTGACTTATAATCATACCGCTTGCGCTTAAATTCCAGGGATCGCATGCACCAGTACTCGCGCAAGTTCAGCGGCTCGCACGCGGATCGGCGCAAGTTCCTCACCAAGCGCCGGGCGAAGAAGACCGTCGACGGTGATGACGCGGACGACACAACAGCAGCAAACAACCCAGTGGAAGACATCAATGCGCTGCCATCGATCGGCGAGATCCGGCGCTCGGATGCGCCCCTGCGGAACAGTAAGGGCGGCAAGAAGAGTGCAATAGAGAGCGCTGTAGAAGACGCGGTCGACAAGACGTTGTAAAAGCCTGTATAATGAGGATGAGATGTGAATCTTTCTGTTGTGTTTGTGTCGCCTGCTCTATGTCTATCTCGCATGTATCTCTTTGTCTACAGCGCAAAGCGGGTGTAGAAATACAGGAAGGGCGCGGCGAGCAGCACGCTGTCCATGCGGTCGAGGCAGCCGCCGTGACCCGGGAAGAACGTGCCCGAGTCCTTCACGCCGGCCACGCGCTTCATGTACGACTCGACGAGGTCACCCAGGATGCAGAGCACACCCAGCGCCACGCCCAGTGCGATCTGGTTCCACATGGACAGCGAGGGCAGGTAATCGGCGAAGAGGCGCTCTGGTCCCACATGCGGCAGCGTGAAGAATATGAGAACCGTGAAGACGCTGGATGCGACCCCCGCGAGCGCACCGACCACGGTTTTCCCCGGACTGATCACCGGCGCGAGCTTGACGCGGCCGAAGAATGCGCCAGCGACTAAGGCGCCCGAGTCGCACACCCAGGCACTCACGAGCCCCATGATCTGCAGTCCTAGGCCGTACTGCGCGTGTGCATAGCGCAGTAAGATTGCGTGGCTGAGGCCGCTGACAATGAACAGCAGCGCAAAGAGGTCGAGAAGCAGCAGTGTCATCCCTGGACGTTGCCCAAATACACAGAACGCAGGGTTAAAACATGTGCGTGGTTGCTGGTTGTGATACTTGTACGGGCAGCTCACTACTGCAAGCGACGCACCTTGCTGATCGAGCTTGCTGGTGTGTACCAGGTGATAGAGGACCACTGTGAGCGTCGTGAGCGCCATCGCCGCATCTACACCAACAACAACCACAGCAGCACAACGCATCCAAAGCCGATGACTGTAAGTCCGCATTGTTTATCACCAATGCCGCCACACAGCCGCTTTCAAAGCAACATGCTCGCTCTCTTACCATGCAGCTCTTTGCCGCCGCCCCACGCTGCGAGACACACAAACGCGCCCGCAGCGACCATGAGCATGCGATGCGAGAGCCGCGTGGCGAGCCCGTGCCGCCCCGGGACGATCCGCGCGCACAGGTTGTCGCTGAACTCGAGCAGAGAGAGCGTGCAGACGAGCGTCACGAGCAGGAGCACACCCAGGTCCCACACCAGCAGCCGCAGCGCAGTGGGCACGCCCACGACCAGCGTCAGAATGCGGCGCCGCCAGTCCACACCACCGCCGCCGGTGCTGCTGCTGTTGGTGCGCGTCGCCATGTCGAACTGACAGTTCGCTTTCCGCTCACAGGCAAAACCGATACAAATCCTTTTTCCCTTCATTTTTTGATAAGCATTGGACGCCACAGTGAGCATGAGCGGCTTCGAGCGCATCCTCGCGCGCGTGGGCGGCGACGCGCTGCGCGACTACTGCTCATCGGCCATTGAGGACGAGCTGAAGAACCTCAAGGCGAAGATGCAGGTTTGCCTCACGAGCGTCGAGAAGGCACTCGAGGTGCAGGACGCCATCCTCAAGCTCAATGTGCCGCTCACGGACAACGCCGCCGCGTTCGCGGCCATCCAGAGCAGCTACCACAAGTTCAACGACGACCTGGACAAATTCATCACCGAGCAAAAGAAGGTGCGTTGTGTGTATGTGTGCTTATGCTGCGCTATGTATATTGGCTGTGATGGTGGTGGCGCTGCGGCTAGTTACATTCTGCACTCTCTTGCGTTCTTTCTGGTTGGTAGGTGCAAGCCGCGGACGTAGCTCGGAAATCAGAGGAAGCAGCGAGCGCCGAGCGCAACCGATCGCGCGCCGACAGCATAGCCAGTAACATCGGCGAAGAGCAGCGAGCGAGCCTTCAGGAGCAGGAGATTACGCGGCTGCTGGGCCAGATTCAGCACCGCCTCACGCGCAAGCAGAGCAACTGGATCCCAACGACCATCGATGACGTCGCGTCGATCAGCGCGCATATGAAAGGCTACGTGCCGTCGAAGAACCAGTGCAATGAAGTCGTGCTCGTGCTCGACCACTTCATCTCAGCCGTGCTGCTGAGCTCCATCGTCACGGACGCCATGCTCTCGCAGCTCTCAGTCATGCTCGGCGACCTCGTCGGGGCGCACGAAGATATCGACGAGTATATCAGGTGAGCGAGTTAAGTCGACAAGCCTTGTGCCTATAGTTGTTGCCACAATCTAACGCACTTTTTTTCTCCGCACTGTAGATCTGCGCGCGAGCTGCTCGCAAGCAAGCGCTCACCACAGCAGCAACATCAGCCTACAAACAGTTACGTCCAACACCAGAGTGCTATTGCGCCAGCCGGCATACGCATGGTGGATCCGCAGCATTTCAACAACAGGAATTCGATGGTGGTGGCGTCCACGGAGGAGTCGCCTCGTCACAAGAAGGCCAAGCTCGAGCACAACGCCGTGGACTTGATCGTGAAGGTCGAGAACTCAGCCGCGCAGGCCAGTGCGGCTCAGCAAAGCGGTTCGTTCGAGGTCCACGTGTACGACCTGCCGTGGGGCGCCCTGCAGACGGACGTGGAGGCGTACTTTAGCGGCGCTGGCGCCATCGCATCCATCCGCATGCCCACGATGGATGACGGCAGCACGGTCGGCGTCGCGATCATCCGCTTTGCCGCCTGCGAGAGCATGAGCACGGCGCTGCGCATGGACGGCTACCACTTCCAGGGCAAGAGTATCCGCGTGACGGTACCGGCCAAGTCCACGTGAAGAGCTCCAGCAGTCATGCTACCAATTGTAATGTATCCATTTTGCTTTTTGCACCGTCATTTTTGTCGGGAACTGTTTGAGATCGTGTGTCTCACGCTGCTGCTGCGCAATGGCGCGTCCATCGACCTGCTGGACACGCTTGAGGGGCTCACGCCACTCCACTACGCGGCGTACTACGGCCACATCAAGATCAGGCGGCTGCTCGTGAACGGTGACGCGAGCCTCACGGCGTTCGACAACCGCAGGTTTAATCCGCTGCAGCTGGCCGAGATGGCGAGCCTCAAGCTTACGAGCGTGCAGCTGTCACAACAGATGATCATCAAGTTCCTGCGCATCACCATGAAGAGCGACGCCACGCCGTCGCTCGAGCACATCACGGTCACGAACCTTATCGAGCGCCAAATGAAGGCGCTCCCGCAGGTCCAGTAGCTAGACCTCACTGGAGATTTCAACTGCTGCTAGTGTCCATATCCTCTGTCACCATAGAGCACACGTGGAGTAGCAGCAGCTGCGTCGCCACCGTGGCCGTGGTTTTGTGGTTCGCGTGCGTGGCACACTTGCGGCAGATCACGGCCTCACACTCCTCGAGCCGCAACTCTGCACAGCCCACATCGCGCAGCTTGGCCACGACGGGCTCGTTCATGGTGCACAGAAGAAGACAAGTGATCTCTCGCTGCCAGGACGAACACTCCAAGAGAATTGCGCTGGTGGTGGGGCTGGCCCCCTCGTATAGTTGCTGGCGCTGTTGCCATCACCCTCAGTACTGCTTAACTCGCGAGTGAGGAGAACGCTACCACTCAATTCGTCGTCGATGTTTGTAGCAGCAGCTCCTTTTTGCGCAGCTCTTCGATTAAGCCCTCTCGCACGTAAGCCATCCTGTTGCGGAGGAGTGCAGCGAAGGCGGCAGTGGTGCGTCCTCCTTTGAAGACTGCGATGACTTCAAAGTTCCTCTTGCCGGCCCTCTTGCTGTAGTTGTAGGAACCTGCATGTCAATACAAGACATGCACGTAAGTGTCCAAACAGACAACAGGATCGCATGGCATCAGAGAGAGAAAAAGCGCTCACCGTGGAGAAGGATGCTGTTATCGATGATCGCGAACTACATCGTCACACAGCACCAATGCCGTCAGTCAGCGACCTCAGCGCAAGACATGCAGAGTACAGCAACACTCGCCTTGTGGTGCAGCATGCGAGGAGACCGGAGGATCGGGACGCCCTCTTTTTCGAGGTGGTGTATTCTGGAGTCGCCACGTTTAGCCATCTCGGAGTCGACGATTATTCGCACATGCATGTTTGGCCTGCGATGCAGCTCCACTATCTTCTTCTCAACCTGAGATACAAAACAAGAATGGCACATGTGAGCCAAAACCAATAGCACATACCGCCATAGAAGCACGGCAAAGCTGGAAACGAACCTTGCTACTGGTAATCGTGTACATGCACACATCCAGAGTTTCAATCGTCTCGCTGAAGGACTGCATGAGAGTCTCGACGGACGATCTGCCGCGGTGCTCACGCTTGCACTTGTTGTTTCCGCACCTCACACCAGGACTTGGGCGAT
The DNA here is from genome assembly GCA_023334245.1 of Globisporangium cederbergense. NCBI lineage: Eukaryota > Oomycota > Peronosporomycetes > Pythiales > Pythiaceae > Globisporangium > Globisporangium cederbergense. The sequence goes on from JAASGO010000428.1 coordinate 23,386, forward strand.
CTTTACAGATTCTGTCAGGAAAATCGAGTAGCTCCACGAAGGAATCGACTAGTTCTGGGCTTTGGAGATGCTCGTCGGAAAGAGGATCACCGAAACGAGGGCAGTGACAGCACCACGTGCACGGTCCATCCAACGGATCTGGCTCGACCGGTTCGCCGCAAGCACTCCCAGATGGAGATTCAGAGCCGTGGGGGACTGGGGCTGACATCTCAGCTTCGCGCTCGTCATTGATCTCTTCTTGATGTGCCGGAGAGAAACCGTTGGAGTCAGAGAAGTCGACTGGGTCAGTCGCTGAGTGCGAGACAGGTGCTGTGTCTGTTGGATCTGGACTGAGACCTGTGTCTGGAACAGAATTGGAACTGGGCTCCGGGCCTGGAACGTCATCGAGGGTCCCAGGTGTCTCCATCTGGAGCGCTTGTTCGTAGCTACGCCGCAGCGCCGACTGCGACACCTCGTGTATGACTGCACATCGGTTCACCGTCCATTTTGACTGCTCTGAATGAAGCTTTGATAGCAGAACAGTACATCTCACGATGTTGCTCGTAACTTTTCGTTTCTTTCTATTCGACTGCTCTTCGACCAGATCCGATACCGTGGACTCTGCAGCTGGACAAGCGGGGGTGTTGATCAGTAGGTCCACGGTCTCTTCACTCTCTGAGATGTGTCACGAGAGCAGTTCTGCCGGACGTTGTCGCCAAATCGGCACGAATTGGGATGCAGCCACCTGGTCCCGCGGCGGTGAGCGCAGTGGCGGGCGATAGGAGCAATCGAGGCTTCTGCTGAGGCGACGAACGCGTCGTCCGAGCAAAACAGAGCGGGACACGTCCAACGCACGAGGACACCAAAGAAGCCAAGATGAGCATCTGAGGATACCTACATTTTGGGAAAGAAGCGGAGAATTCAAGTTCTGGTTTGTATCAAACCAGCTTTTCA
>JAASGO010000429.1:0-24303 GCA_023334245.1 Globisporangium cederbergense
CATCATTGCTGCCTTCGCTGCACTCTTCCGCAACAGGCTGGCTTACGTGCGAGAGGGCTTAAGCAAAGAGCTGCCTAAAAAGGAGCTGCTGCTACGAAATACCAACAACGAATTGAGTGGTAGTATCCTTCGCGCGAGAGAGTTAAGCAGTACCGAGGGTGACGACAACAGCGCCAGCAACTATACGAGGGAACCAACCCCACCAGCGCAAAGTGTATCAGCAAGTTCAGGTGCAATGTTTCTTAGCGAAGTCAGCGGGTTAAACGATTTGCCCTCACAAACACTGGACTACTCTTGCTGATACACTTGGCGTTTGTATGGTTGCGAGTGCGGAGTTTTAGTCAACACTTACAATAGTATCTACGCTTGAGAATGTTTTTTCGAATTTTGAAAATATAAAACCGGTACAAAACCGGCATTGCGGCGCTCTATTCGAGTCGACTCCAAAAGGAAAGCGCGGGCAAAGGCCAAGAAGCAACAAGCGCCGGTAGCAAGGGAAAGCAAGCGAGTCCGCACGCGCATTCGCGTCTGTCCGTCCATTCGCCTGCCTGCCCAACCGCGCTCGCTTGCTCGTATAGACCGTCGCCGCCATGTTCTACTCGCAGATCATCCTCGCGAAGAAGGGCCCACTGGGCAAGATCTGGTTGGCCGCGCACTGGGACAAGAAGCTCAACAAACAGCAGATTTTCACGGCCGACATCCAGAGCTCGGTCGACTCGATCGTGAACCCCCAGGTGCCGCTCGCGCTGCGTGTGTCGGGCCACCTGCTGCTCGGCGTCGTGCGCATCTACTCGCGCAAGGTCAAATACCTCTTCTCAGACTGCAGTGAGGCGCTCGTGAAGATCAAGCTGGCGTTCCGCCCCGGCGTGGTCGACTTGCCCGCGAACAACCAGCAGGCGAGCTCGCACGCGATCAACGTCAGCAACTTTGGCGAATTCGACGTCGAACTGACGTACTCGATCGAGTAAGTCTTTGAACTTTTGTGATGTGTATACTCTGCTATTCTATCGCGGTTGACAGATGGGTACGCTGCTGAATGCACTGACTAACGCGCATGCTCATATTTTGCCCAATGTAGTTCAATCTCGGCCCCATCGCTTGATGAGTGGATTGCCGCTTCAAGCCAGACGACTGCTCGCCGCCAAGACATTACGCTCGCTGACCCGCTGCGCAAAACGCAGGACGACGACGAGCTTGCTGATAGAGGTACGAGTAGGAACACCTTGTTTGCATGCGAATTTTCTTTCACTGACCTCCTGCTTTTTAGATGCATTTGGTGCCGAGGATTCGTTTGGAGGTGGTGATTGGCAAGCATTCGACTTGGATGACATTGGTGACAAAGAGGTACGAGGCGTGTCAAGTCTTGCTCACAAGTGTTTGGAATTATTGACTCATCGTTGCTCTGGTTGCTTCCAACAGGGTGTGCTTGATGTAAGCAGAGTCAGTGATGTTGAGATCGCTCGAGACGCGTCTGTCGTTCTTCCTGCGTTAGATGAGTCGAGTTTGATGGGAACGATGGACAAGTCGAACGCTGACGAGTCGCGATTTGGTGATGAAGACCGACCCGATCTCGCATTCAACGACGACTATGGAGTCGATGCTTTCGAGGTCGACAACGGATTGGAGATTCCTCCCAGCCCAAGCAACCACTCCCTGGATATCAGCACTGATCTGAATGTGAGCATCAACAACTCGCGCACGTCCCTCGACTTTGCGCTTGCCAATGAGGAAGAGGGCGCTGCAAAGGATCTCCGACCCAAGAAGAAACGACGCATCGGTCGGGACAGTGTCACTGAGCTGAACTCGGCAGTCCTAAAGAAGGTACAGCGAGGTTTACATACCATGCTATGCTTCTCTCAATCTGTGCTGTGTAACTCACACGATGTTGCCATTTGTAGGGAATGGCTGATGTATCGGACATCACGTGCGTACGAGACATCTCCTACAGGAAGCCAAACACTTCCAGCTTTGGGATATCGACCGCCCTGTTGACCACTGGTCCTGATTTGTTCAACAAACCGTGCATCCTCGACATTTCGGAGGATCTTCTCAGCATGTTCAAGTACACGATGAAGAAGCGCAAATTCCCGTTCATCTCTGAAGATACACACGAGGACAAGGCAGATGACGTTGAGCAGACCCGTCGACAGAGCGGAACTTCGGTACGCTCGCATGTTCTTGGTTTGATCTGTGTCGTTCTTCTGGTTTGTATTGACTCTTATTTTGATAATGCTCAGCTGCTGGAAAGTGGCAGAGAAAGCGTTTTGCCAGATTACGATTCCGTGCTTGACAGCTCGATGCACGAAGACAAGTCGTTCCAGCTCGAAGAGAACCACTATGGACTGTAAGTACAGTTTCTAGACACTGCATTGACTGGAGGAACAGATCTAATATCTGATACTTGTTTCAATAGCGAGATCGAAGAACCAGACCACCCGGACTACGATCTCGGCGCGTCGATGGAGCCTGATTACCCCGAAGAAGAACTTGAGGATCTGAACGTCGATATCGAGCTTGCAGCTGTGAACGATCTCCAGGGCAACCTCGATGAAACGATGAATGACCAGCAAGTTGGCTTCTCCACTGCTCAACACAAGTGGCACCCGCACACCGTGAAGGTGATGAAGGTTTTGCGAGCATCTCTTCAGGACAAGGTGAGAAAATGGAATGCTCCTTATGCTGGAAAGAGTCGATTTTGAAGTACTTACATTTGATTTGCGCATTTGTAGACCGAGGTTACGTACAAGCAGCTTACAAAGAACACGCAGAGTCGAAGAACTGCGGCGGCGCTCTTCTTTGAGCTGCTCCAGCTGAAGACACTTGACTATGTTGATGTGGAGCAATCACGGCCGTACGGGGATATCAAGATTGCGAAAGCAACTCGGTTTTCAGAGACGATTCCAGCTGTTGATGGCAGCTATGAGTGAAGGAAGATGCAGCTGAGGTTTTGATTGGTATTGATGGGCTCGCTCTCTCCTTCGCGAAGTGATATTACAACTATTTGTTTCCGCAGTTCTGAAGTTCTTCGCACGGTTGCGTCGCTGTAGATTCTATTTTGGAGCTATTTGGTTGTTATGCAGGTGTATTTGAGAGCGCTTCTGACAAATTTGGCAGCAGCACAGCATCGGTTTTTCTGCATCGACGTCAAGGCTGCAGCGTGAGCTTCCAACTTGATCAAGCAAGTAGTGAAGAGAGCTGAGCATCGACGGCAGAACAAGCAAGAAGACCCGCAGTTGTCCTCGAAGTGGAAGAAAGCTCACCATGCACAGTTCGCCCGAGTTCCGCTCGCTCAAGGCCAAGATCCGGGTGCTATGCAAGCAGCGGCGCATTCGCCTGGAAGAGTTCATGAAGACGTTCGACATCCATCGCGTCAAGAAAATCAAGGTCGAGCAATTCAAGCGCGCGCTGGATGGCAGTGGGCTACACCTTTCCACTGCCGAAGTGAATTTGCTACTGGCGAAGTACCGTATCCCGGACGACCCGTCATTTGTCAACTATCGTCGGTTCTGCGACTTGATCGACAAGGTGTTCACCGTGAAAGGCTTGGAGGGCAACCCGGAGCTGAGGTCTAGCATTCGAAGTGAGGCGCCAGTGGTGAAGAAGTTCGGAGTGGCATCATTGACAGACAGTGAAGCGGAGCTTCTGGGTTTAGTGAAAGTCAAGCTCTTTGCGGCGGTGATGAACAAAGGCATCGTGCTGAAAGACGTCTTCCACGACTTCGACCGAAGCAATGCAGGTAAAGTCACCAAGCCCCAGTTTGTCCGCGACTTGCTGGACATCGTGTTCATGACGAAAGAAGAGATGGACGTGCTGCTCAAGGCGTACGGAGATGACCTGGACGTGCACTACCGAGCGCTGCACTTCGACATTTGCCCTGGAGCTGCGGGAGCTGAAAAGATAGCAGCAGCGCCACGCTCTCCAGATCGTCGGCACTTCTCGGCCCCCGCAGGTTTCGAGTACGGGACCGACTCGGATGTTGTACAAGAACTTGAAGCGGAACTCTCGGAGCTCGTGTTCCGCGATCGCATTCGAACGAAGAACTTCTTCACAGACTTCGACTCGCTGCGCACAGGAAAGTGCTCGGAGGCGCAGTTCAAGCGGTGTGTCAAGCTTTGTTTCGGCTCCCTCACGGAAAGCGACTTGGACTTGCTGGTGAAGAAGTACGTCATCAAGGGACTTGACTGCAACAAAGTGGACTACATTCGCTTCTGCAACTACGTCGAGGGACGAAGCAACCGAGACTCTTCTTCGAATGGCAGCAACAACAACTACGAAGATGTGTTGTCTTCGATCGTGGCGTCAACAATGGGGACATCGGCGGTTACCACGTGCTCGCGTGAGGTGCGAGGCTCGCTGAACGACGTAGAGTCTGGAATCCATCAGGCGATCATCCAGCGACTTGGCTCGTTCTGTGCGACTCGCCGCGTGTTGCTGAAGCCATCGTTTCAAGACTTTGACAAAGGGCGACGCGAACACATCACGGTCGAGCAGTTCTTTCGCGTCATGACCATCTTTAAGCTGACGTTGGCGAACGACGCCGAGAAGAAAGTGCTTCAGAAGCGCTACGCGAGTGCCCACGGTGACCGGTTCATCAACTATGTTACGTTCTGCTACGATCTCGAGCATTGGGCAAGCGATGCTAACAACCAAAGCGGTCGACCACCGTCTCGTGGGGCTGGCAGCAACGTCGTGTCGGAGATCATCTCGCCCACAAAGATTAAGCACAGCACGTTCGAAGAAGCTGAGTCCGAGCTTCACACTCGCTCTGTACCAATGCTGATTCGCTACATCAAGCAGATCGTGAAGCGTGATCGCATCCGCCTGGAGGAGTATTACCGCGATTTCGACAAGCTGCGCCACGGGAAAGTGACTGCCGCGCAGTTCTCGGCAGGGCTGAGTGCTGGTGGCTTCGTGCTGACGAAGGATGAAATGAGGCTTCTCGGTGACGAATATGCGAGCCGAGACGTGCTGGACAGTGTCGGACAGAGCTTTGTCGCGTGGAAGCGGTTCGTGGACGACATTGAGAGCATTTTCACCATGAAAGGACTCGAGCGAGCGCCAAACCACGACCTGAATGTGCTGGGCACTCACAGCGAGCAGTTTGGCGGTGTGAAAGAAGAGAAGGAGCTGACTCCAGAGGAGGAGCGTATTGTGACCCAGACAGTGGTCGTGATGAAGAGAGCGATCGACCGGCAGCGGCTCAGCATCAAGCCCGCATTCGAAGACTTTGACCGCTCCAAGCAGGGATTCATCTCCGGTACCAAGTTCGAGCGTGTGCTGTCGATGTTCAATCTACTTCCAGCGAATGGCTCGCACACGCGCCTGCTGCTCATCAAGTTTCGCGAACAGATCGCCAAGGGCACGTCGAGCGTGACGCTCAGTACCATCTGCGACGTGAGCTACCGCGCTTTCCTCCAAGCGCTCGACATTGTCGGTGTCACTGCTGAAGATGCGCGACTGTCGCTGGTGCTGCCGGGTAGCGTAGTCTACCGGCAGGAGGTACTCAATGGAGGTGGCCTGACCGACACTGGTGTCAAGCGTCAAGCGCGAGACCTGAGCGCATCGTTCACAGATGTGAATCAGCTCGTCGTGGAGATCCGGCGCCAGCTGAACGCTCGTCGCATTCGCATCAAGGAGTTTGTGACCGAGGGCGACAAGCTGCGCTCGGGGGAGATCACGGTTGCCAAGTTCCACACTGCGCTGAACCGGAGCGGGTGCGTGCTCGACGCTTCGGACGTCAAAACTTTGAGTGCGCACTTCCTTTCGACCAAGAACTCGGACAAGATCGACTGGCGGGCGTTTATCGACGCCATCGACAATGTTGGAACTCCCTCGTCGTCTTCCGAGTACCAGGAACATCAGCAGCAGTACGGAGATGAGTCACTCGAGCACGACCTCAATGATGGAGGTGACGACATGATCAAACGCATCCTGGAGCGGCTGCGACTCGAAGTGAACCACCGGCGCCTGCTCATGAAGCCGTACTTCCAGGACTACGATCACAACAAGATCAGCCGCGTGACCAAGTTCCAGTACGCGGCCGTGCTCGACATGATGAAGGTGAACCTCAAGCCGCCGGAGGTGCAGGCGCTCTGCCACCGGTTCGCCGTGCGCGACGGTCGGCGCGTCACGAGCGACGTCAACTACCTCGCGTTCATCCAGGCTGTGGACGCGGACTACCAGTCACAGTAATGACGAAGAGCAGATTTTCTATAAGCTATATATCCCATAACTCTTTTGCACATGGTTGGTTGGGTTCGGAAGGGCGTATCTATATTGTTTTCAGCATTACGAAGCAAAGAGAGCTCATCTCCTGGTTGATCCTGCTGGTTACACCGTTCACAAAAAAGATATGTAGTATGATGGATGTGCCACATGCAAAATGGTTGTTGGTCTTGTCGATCTCTCCACGGAACGAAGAGCTACGGGTACGGGGGCAGACAACACCCGCAGCTCCACGTCGTCTCTTGTGTCTTCTTGGTCGTCGTTCTCGTCAGCCCAGGCGCCTATCGTCGGTGGATGTGCGACATAAACTCGCTGCGCGTGCGCGGGTCGGTCTTGAAGCAGCCGAGCACGGAGCTCGTGACGGTGCTCGCGCCACTCTTCTCGACACCGCGCATGACCATGCACATGTGCGTTGCTTCGATGACAACGGCCACGCCCTTGGGCTCGATCACGCCCATGATCGCGTTCGCGATCTGCTTGGTCAGGCGCTCCTGCACCTGCAGCCGGCGCGCGAAGACCTCAGACACGCGCGCGAGCTTGCTCAGGCCCAGCACCTTGCCGTTCGGGATGTACCCAATGTGCACTTTGCCCGTGAACGGCACCATGTGGTGCTCGCACATCGAGTACAGGTCGATGTCGCGCACGATCACCATCTCGTCGTGGTCCTCCTCGAAGACCGCGTCGTTGAGCACGTCCGTGAGGCTTTGACCGTAGCCCTTAGTGTTATACAGCAGCGCCTTGGCCATGCGCATGGGCGTCTTCACGAGTCCCTCGCGCTCGGTGTCCTCGCCAATGCACTGTGATAGCAGACAAGCACAACGAAGGCGCAAGAAGTGTGTGTCAGTGAGCCAATCACACTGACAAATGCCACTGCGTAGCAACACATGCGCATCACATCATGTAACACGCACCTCAAGTAGCACTTTGACGGCGGCAGCCATCTTGTCGAGCTTGGCCGTGTCCTCCACGTAGTCGTTCGGCGAGCGCGAGGGCAACGTCATCGAGAGGCTCTCGAGCGTGCTCGTTTTCTTGTCCTCCGCTGCTGTGGTAACAGCAGCAGTGGCGACGGCAGCGACGCCATTAGCGGTGGTGGACGAGAGCGAGTTCTGCATGGCGTACGAGTTGTCAGAGAAGAAATGGGACTGTTGCTCGGACGTGCTGCTGCTGCTGAGCGCTGGCGTGATCGGTGCCATGAAGACCGAGCGGATGGGAAGACGAATGGAAGGAGAGAGGGCAAGTGGCGCCCGCCAAAGCACACATCGCAAACAGCTCAAAAAGCGACCAGCGAACGGTGGATACTTAGCTGGGGACGTCCCTCCGCACACGCAAACACGGCTTTGGAGGGAGAGTGGGCAGCACGCAAAACGCTTTTTATCACAGAAGAGTGGAAGAATTGCACAAAAGAGTGACAGAATTACACAAAGCAAGCTGCAATGTGCTCTGGGTCTTGCTGGAAAAATCACTATTTCATTACATAGTTTTTGGTTTGTTTGTTCAACTGAATCAAGCTTTTCGGTCAAAATTGTATCACAGTATGGCTGATATTACAATCGTAACTTTATCGAGAGTGCCACCATCACTCTTGACAGCCTCATCCCATTCCTATACCACCTACCATTGGCTAAAATTCAATTAGCATTTCAAAGACGACATCTCATTGGATAGAAAGCATTCTTAGAAAAACCTTGTTTGACACCAGTGTTCAATTCAAAAATGAATCGTGATACCCAAAATCCGTTATCGTCACTGGCGAAGTGATCTTCAACCTGGTGCCATGTGGGGCGCTCCGCAGAGGAGCAGCAACGGCAATGGCAATGGCAGGAAGCGGCCGCGCAAGCAGCTCGGCGAGCACCACGACGGGAGCTTCGGCGTGTACATGTCGCACAAGATTCAGAAGCTGCGCAACCAAAACGCGTCCTTCACGAGCAGCGCCGTCGCAGCACAAGCATCACAACAACAGCAGAAGGACCATTCGGCTGGCAACGATAGCAACGTGTTTGACGGTGTGCACGTGTATGTGGACGGCTACACCGTGCCCAGCAAGGAAGAGATCCGGCAGCTCATGTTGCTGCACGGTGGCGGCTTCGAACACTACGAGACGTCACGCGTGACGCATATCATCGCGACGCACCTGCCTGCATCCAAAGTGCTGCACCTCAAGTACGCGTTCATTAGTTATATGACAATGACAGTGTGTCCTTATAGTGACTGACTGTCTTGGTGCATATGACGATGGCTGTAATCGCAGAAAGATGCGGAAGCCGACACCCGTGATCCATCCTGACTGGCTGGTGCAGAGCATTGAAGCGGGCACGTTGCTATCCATGAAGCCGTTCCTGTACCAAGGCTTTTCGGATCCGACCCAGAACAGCATCATGAGTCTGTCCGCAAACAACATCCTGCGGCTGTCTGCTAGCAGTAACAGTCTTTTCTCGTTCGCGTCACCGTTGTCAGCTGCGACTCCCGTGAAGAGCAACTCCGTAGCACACGCTATTGCCAGCGCCAGCGCAGTAGCAGCAAGAGACATCTCATTGGATTATGGAGAAAGCGTGCAGCGAAAGCTTGCGCTGACTGAACAAAGTGCACAGACAGCTTTCAGCGATGGCAGCGGTGGTGACCATAACGAGCACGGCGAGAGCTTTTCTGACTCCGAAGACGACCAAATTCGAGAAGTTCTTCAGCAACTGCCCTCTACAACAGCAATGGCTCCATCAACAACCTCGCTGGACGCTTTTCATTCGACGAAAGCTCCGCATGGTGGCACCACAGGTAACCCCCGCAGCAAGTCCACTCGCGACGGACCCGAGTTCGTCCGCCATTTTTTTGCCAAGTCACGTCTCCACCACATCGGCAACTGGCGCAGCACTTTCCAACAAAAGGCAGCCGAGTTTCTCTCGATGTACACAGGCTCAGCCATCCAGCGCGGGTCGCCGACGTCCAGTCGACGGGTGATCCTGCACGTAGACATGGACTGCTTCTTCGTTGCGGTAGCCGTTCGAGAGCGCCCTGAGCTCCAAAATGTCCCCGTGGCAGTGGCGCACTCGGGCAATTCTGGTGGCACATCCGAGATCTCTTCGTGCAACTACTTGGCGCGCGCCAAGGGTATCCGAGCGGGCATGTTCATGCAGGCAGCAAAGGAGCTGTGTTCGGAGTTAGTCGTGCTGCCGTACAAGTTCGAGGAGATCGAGCAGGTCTCGCTCCAGATCTACACCATTTTCTTCTCGCACACTCCATACGTGCAAGCGATGAGCTGTGACGAAGCTCTACTGGAGTTCGGGAGCGACACGGATGGCATGAAGAAGGCAAAGCTAATCCGCGAGCAAATTTTCGCTCAGAGCCGTTGTCCAGCGAGCGTGGGGGTCTCGTACAGCATTCTGCTCGCGAAGCTTGCGTCGAAGCAGGCAAAGCCCGACGGCATGTTTCAGATCGAAAGCCCTAGGTGTGCTGAACCATTCCTGTTGTCGCTGGTGATTCGCGATTTACCTGGCGTGGGGCGGCGCATGAGCGCGAAGCTGGAGGAGATGGGCTTGGAAGATATTCAGCAGCTCCGATCGCTTTCCAAAGGTGAACTGGTGCACCATTTCGGGAAAACGATGGGCGAGATGCTCTTCAACTTTGCACGCGGCACTGACCACCGGCCGCTCTCGACCGAGTCGAACATGATGCGCAAGAGCGTGTCTGCGATCGTGAACTTTGGCATTCGGTTCGAAAAGTGGGACGACGCGACCGCTTTCCTCATGGCACTCGCGGAGGAACTGAGGAACCGGCTGCAGAGTCTCAAAGTGCGCACGCAGTGCCTGACGCTTCTGATCAAGAAGAGGCGAGAAGGGGAGCCGCTCGAGCCCTGGAAGTACATGGGCCACGGCGTGTGCGACAACTTTTCGAAAAGCCAGGTCCTTGTCGAGCCGACCGATGACGACCAAGTAATTGGGAAGATGTGCATCGAGCTGCTTCGACAGCTTCACTTGCCGACTAGCGATCTACGAGGCGTTGGGGTCCAGGCGACGAAGCTCGTCAGGGAATCGACAGTGGCAGGCGGGAAGAAGACCCGGCAGCTCTTCAAGAGCTGGCTCAGCGAGCCATCGGCAGCACATCAGCGAGGCCACCCATTGCCTGTCATCCAAGAGAGTAAGGAAGACGGTGACGCAAGCACTGCAGATGAGACGGACGAAGAGAAGCAGCCTCCACCTCCCGTTTCTAGTACTCGACCTACCACAGCACGAGAGGTGCAGATTGGCCTGTCTCAAGTCAACATGAGTATCCTGGACGAGCTCCCTCCGTGGGTTCGAGACGAAGTGCTCTCGACATACAGACCGCACTCGACCCAAGCACATGGCAACCTGCTTGAGATAGCGCGACCAAATGTATCGGCACTGCCGCTGGGGTCGAAAGGGAAGAAACCTGCTCGCAGTACCTTAAAGTTATTTAATCCTCCCACCAACGCAAGCGCAAGCGCCCGCCACCAGCACTCGGGTGCCACCGGGAATGCGCTCGACGACATTCGAATGTCGCAGATCGACTCGGATGTGTACTACGCGCTCCCGTTCACGCTTCGCAAGGAGATTGACCGTCACGCAAAGAAACCCAAGGCTTCGTCGTCAGTAGTCGCCTACAGACATCACCTTCCAGCGTCCCCGAGTTCAAAAGCACAGACACGAGAGCGAGATGCTGGGCGAGTAGAAGTGTCCAAGCCTCTTCAATCTATTGAAGAGCTCTTCCACAGCCTATTGGAGACGGTTCGCTCAGATTTACAAGTGCTGGGTATTGTTGTCGATGCCGATGATGATGACGATGAAGGCGATCATCATATGTTGCTTCGGACTTCCCAGAACCAGGCGTTTGACTCGATCTACTCCAGGATCCTACTTGAAGTGGAGAATCGCGCACTCGACCACGCACTTCGGATGCTCCGGTACGTGCGGCGGAAGTGCCAAGGCGCGAATAAGGATGACGCCACGCTGAGTAATATCCTACGCGGTGGATTTAATCGCGTGCTGGAGCAAGTGAACCGAGACATTCGCCATCACTTTCGAGGCGTCTTGTCATCAACTTTGATAGCCCCGCTATGACTGCCCTACGGCCAGACTGACTCGCTTTAGATGTAACCCAACAAGACGCAAAAGCACGGCGAGGTGGCACATATGCCAAGTTAGTCGGAGAATTCAAAAGCCAACAAATGCGATTTCTCAATGCAAAGGTGATGGTGAGTGATATAGTGAGTGCACCATGAGCAGCTACAAGTGATCGGCTTGTTTTCAGCAAATCGCTTGCTGAGCTAGGTAACTACCTGGATGAACTTGTCGAGATACCCGCCCTCCTTCATCAGATCGAAGAAGTGGCCGCTGCCTTTCTTCACGAGCACCTCTGGCGACTCAAACTCGACGATGCGGCCACCATCGAGCACGAAAATGCGGTCCGAGTCCAGCACGGTGTCGAGGCGATGCGCGATTGTGAGCACGATCGACGAAGCGAACGCCGTGCGGATCACCTGCTGCAGCATCTTGTCCGTCTCGTGGTCGATCGCAGCGATGGCTTCGTCGAAGATCACGATGCGCGACTTGCGCAGCAGCGCGCGCGCCATACAGAGCATCTGGCGCTCGCCCACGCTGAAGTTCTCGCCGTTCTCCTCGATGACGCACTCGAGCTTCTTCTCATCGTTGCTGATGCAGTCGCTCAGCCCCACCTAGCGAATGATCCGCATTCAGCCAGTTTCAGGGTTGTTGGTGTTAGTGGCACTATTATTGCTCACGATTGTAGCTTGTGGTAGGTTTCTTCGAACGAGCGTGTGCCAGTGGTTCTTGGTGGCGTTCTCGCTCCGTCCCGGGAGCTCCTTGGCGATCAGGAACCACTGCATCGCGTGCTTCTCACAGGCTCGCGTGAGTTTGGCTTCCTCCTCCGGCGTCCATGGATCCTGTTATTAAAATCCGAACAAGCAAGCAAGCGCAGTTTTGAGGCCACACAGTCTACAGCATGTAACAAGACAAATAAGTCTGTCCAACAGCTCAGGTTAACACGGGCTCTACCTTGCTGAGCGACGGGTCGAGGTGGTTCAGGTATCGCTCGCGGCACTGCTTGCCCATGCGACCCGGAAGGGATCGAGAGATCTGGTTCACAAGATGAGAGTCCAAGGGTTAGTTAGATCATGATGACGAAGCTCGCTCATATTAACCAGGTCTCGGCTTGTTCACTGAGCTCACCTGCGTCCACTTAGGTCCAAGCTCCTGCACTTTCGCCAGCAGCGTCGCGTCCTCAGCCGGCATCCATGTGCCTCGGCCCTTGACAACCGCCGGATCCAGCACCTGGTACCACTGCTGCATACACTGGAGGTCAGTGCGTCCGGGCAGGTGCGACGCGAGGAAGAACCAGTTGGTCGCGCCGTGCGCTTGTACTAGCGAGCGCAGCGTGTTGGCCTCGGCCTTGGACCAGCGCTTTGGTGGCGCACGTGCGAGCTTAACTCGCGCAGACTCGCTCTCAGTAGCTTGTGACGACTCCGACTGTTGCGAGAGTGCGACCAGCTGCTGCTTCGCTGCGCGAGCCAGGAACCGGTTCTTCACGTCCTCGGGGCTCCGATCAGTCAGTCTGCGCGCGATCACCGCCCACTTGTTCCCCAGTTCGCGCTGTAGTTCTACTAGTTGCGCCTCTTCTTGTGCTGTCCACTCGACTTGCTGCTGTTTGTCTTGTTGTCGCTGCTGCTTGAGCTGTGGGTCGAGATGATTCACGAAACGCTCGCGACAGCGCTTCCGATCGCGGTTCGGGAAGTGCGCAGAGATTTGTGCCCATTGAGATTGGCCATGTTGAGCTACCAATGCGCAGAGCTTGGTGTCTTCGTCTGGTGTCCAGCTGTGCTTGCCCAGTCGTATCTTCTCGCTATCCGGAGCTTCAACATATCCGTTGTTGCCACGCATTACTGCCGGTACAGCTACATGTTCGCTTGAGCTATCGCCGTCGCGACTAGGAGCAGCACCAGCAGACCTGGAAGAAGACAATGAAGCTGATCGAATCGTTGCCGAGCCTGTGTGCTCCTGGTCTCCTGTCGGCAGCGTCTCTTGCTCGAACGTCCGCAGCACCATCCCCATGGACTTCCTAATCAGCTGCTCCATGCGCTGCCGCTTCTTCGACATGTGCGCGACCACCTCCGCTTCAGCAGCAACACCTCCATCTCCATCAGCGGTAGCATCCGCGCCTGTGTCGTTCGCATTCAGCGCTGCGCCGCTGTCCGCAGCATCACCAGCACCGCCAGTTTGCGTTCTCCACGCCGACATGGTCCCCGAATAGGCTTCTCAAATGTCTACATATTGCAAAAACCTGACAATCTATATATTATATATATACAATATTCCTTAACAACAAAGTGGCACAAAGGCCAAATGATGGATGCAAACATCAAGCCGAGTAGTGTATATGCGCTTAGACAAACACAGCATATTTAATGGACGGCCGCAGAACTTTGTGTAGCTTTTGATGCTAAGCCATTTATTTTCAACCAATCAAAGTTCGTAAAAAGTATTTTAAGGTTTTAGATTGGTCGAAATTTTCTATTTGAGTGGTTGGTGGCAAATGAGCGGTTCACTTTGGCCCCTTTCAAGAGCGCTTGGCTGGCTCGCATGGGCGCCGCGCTGGCGGCCGCCATTCGCGTCTCGACGTAGTGCAGATTTACTAACCAACGTGTAACAATGGCCGCCAACATCTCCAAGAAACGAAAGTTCGTCGCCGATGGTGTGTTCTACGCCGAGCTGAACGAGCTGCTCCAGCGCGAGCTCGCTGGTGAGGGCTACGCCGGCGTCGAGGTGCGCGTGACCCCAATGCGCACGGAGATCATCATCCGTGCCACGCGCACGCAGGAGGTGCTCGGCGAGAAGGGCCAGCGCATCCGCGCGCTCACCTCGGTCGTGCAGAAGCGATTCAACTTCCCAGACGGCGCCGTGGAGCTCTACGCCGAGCGTGTGGCCAACCGTGGCCTCTGCTCGCAGGCGCAGGCCGAGTCGCTCAAGTACCGCCTTCTCGGCGGTCTCGCTGTGCGTCGCGCGTGCTACTCGGTCATCCGCTTCGTCATGGAGGCTGGTGCCAAGGGCGTGGAGGTCATCGTCTCGGGCAAGCTGCGCGCGCAGCGTGCCAAGGCCATGAAGTTCAAGGAGGGATACATGGTGAAGACCGGTAACGCGGGTATGGAGTACGTCGACACCGCCGTGCGCCACGTGCTCATGCGCCAGGGTGTGCTCGGAGTCAAGGTCTCGATCATGCTTCCGCACGACCCAACCGGCAAGCAGGGACCGAAGCGCAACCTCGACGACGTCGTCACGATCCTCGAGCCGAAGGAGGAGGTCTACCGTCCGTACGTCGAGCCAGTGGCCAGCGTCGTGCCAGTCGCCTCGGACCTCTAAGCTGTGGTTTGCTGCTGTCAACGCACTGCTGCTGCTGCTTTCAAGGTTTTAATCTAAAAATCTGCAACTACAAATCCAACACGGAGCCTTATTGTAACCTGTCCATTCATTCGATCTGCATGCGCTCACTCGCTCATCAACTCACTCGCATGCCACAGGAACACAGGCAGTCAGGAACACGGTCACAGCAGTACAGGCTCTCTATGAGGGAACAGCAGCGACCCACAAGGTATTGGCTCACGCACCACACGCAAGCCCATCGGCTGTCATTAGCGATACTCGTCGGTCCTTCATTGCCTGCCACTCTGTATCAACATCGCCTTTGACGAACGAAGAGCTCATTTCCCAATTAGCGCCCGAGTATCCAAGCCAAATCAAGTGAGTCCGTCGTTGGATGGCTACTGTAGCACCAGCAGCAGCAGTAGCAGCCACTGAGCGCAACAGCAAGCGCGCAAGCTGCGTGCGGTGCCAGCGGCCGCCGCGCGTCTGCTACTGCGCGTCGCTTCCCGCGCAGCCGCTGGTCACCGCGCACACGCACGTGCTGGTCGTGCAGCACCGTCACGAGAAGCGTCACCGCAACGCCATCTCGTCCGTGCCCGTGCTCGCGCAGGTGCTCAGTGCCCAGGCTGTGACGGTCGTGACCGTGGACGACGCGGGGCTGGGTGTCCCCGGGACCAGTCAAGAGCTCGACAGGCTCCTGTA
This sequence comes from Globisporangium cederbergense, assembly GCA_023334245.1. Taxonomy (NCBI): domain Eukaryota; phylum Oomycota; class Peronosporomycetes; order Pythiales; family Pythiaceae; genus Globisporangium; species Globisporangium cederbergense. The sequence goes on from JAASGO010000429.1 coordinate 15,309, forward strand.
CCACGTTACAGACGATGACAATGGGGATATCAAGTTCGACTGTCTCTTCGTGCTCTTCCCAGACGCAGCGGCCAAGACTCTCAACGCCGAGCTCATGGCCTCGCTTGACCCAACAGCATCACCAGTACCATCAGTATCCGAAGCCCAGCCACCAACCACTGTACAGACTAGAAGGACGCTGCTGGTGGTGATCGATGGCACGTGGACCGAGGCCAAGAAGATCGTGTTCCACGCCCGCGCGCACCTCGACGCGCTTGCAAGCCAGCGACGTGCAGCGGGCAGGGCTTTTGAGTTCGTTTGCCTCGAGAACGACGCGTCCATGCCGTCGAGACGCAGCATCTACGGCGACCTGAGACGGTAAGGTTCGCTTGAGTATTGAGCCATTGGCTCTATGGGTTGTTGGTCTAGCTAACTATGATGGATGTATGGATGTGAAAAAAAATGCCTTATAGAGAGCCCATGGACGGTTGCCTCTCGACACTCGAGGCCGTGGCGCTGGCACTGCGAGTGCTCGAGCCACGTGGCACAAGCGAAACGCTGTACGAGGCGCTGCTGTGCGGTTTCCAGGGGATGGTGGCCATCCAGATGCAGTTCATGAACCAGGGCAAGCAGCAGGCGTTGGACAAGTATAAGGGCGTGAGTAAGCGTGAGGCGATACTCAAGCGCCAAGAAGAACAAGCGCAAGAGCAAGCGCAGGTTGATGCTGAGCAAGAGAGTAATACGACAGTTCAGAACAAGAACCAACAAGAGCTGTTGTTGCTGCTGCGGCGTGAGTACGTGTTTGTGGCGACGCACGTGGACTTTCGCCAGCGCAAGCAGCTCGTGCAGCAGGTATGTTCAGCGAGTAGAGACTTGCAACAAGGCTGTCTGAGATTGCGAGTCTCAGTTATTAAACCATTGCTGCTTGCTTGCATGACGAAAATAGGGCGCGAGCGTCACCTGCACATACGATGAAGCACGCGCACAGTGCCAGGAGCTCAACAAGGAACGCAAGCGCGGCGAAAGGTTCGCGGTGCTGCCCCGAGAGGTCTTTCTCCAGCAGCAACAGCAAGGACAGCAACAAGAAGAGTAACACCCCTTGCTGGAAAATTGTCAAAGCTGCAAGCAGTTGCTTTGTTGGTGGTGGTGCACAGCGTCTTGTTCATTCTGGCGTCAAGCAAGAATGTTGCGCAAGTTGCTTTGTTTCAGACCTGTTGCGTCGCTGCAACCGCCCCACTTCATCCCACAGCTTCCTGACAATCGCAAACGCAAGCGGGCACATGCCCACGCACACACAAGCACAAGCACAAGCACCAACTTCTTGATACAAATATGAATATTTACTCACGTGTCGAAAAAAATAGCGAATATGCAAATGTGTGGCCGGATGCGAGCCCCACACTCGTCTCTCTCTCTCTCTCTCGCTTGTCGCCTCCGACAATCCGTTGCTCTTCGTCTCCTCTCAGCTCGTGCTTCTTGTCGTCACCGTCTTTCTGTGTCTCTTGCCTGCTATCTGTAGTGTGTGTGTGTGTGTGTGTGGATCTCTCTCCGTGTCTTGTTTTTGCTTGTAGTTCTTGGCTTGCTGCCCTTACGCCTGCTCGCTGTCGTCGACGGCCGCCTTGATGTATCGAGGAACACCGTAGCCGCCGTCCGCGTTCGGCCAGAGCCACTTCTGCCAGCCGTCGCGCAGTCGCACCTTCTCGTTCTCCTCGTCGAGCTCCACGAGCTGCGAGTCCTTGACGGCGGCGAGCAGCGACGGGTAGTCCTGGTGCACCGAGTAGACGGCCTGGAAGCTGCCCACGAACGCCAGCGGCACGAAGCCGTCCACGTCCATGTGCTGGCGCAGGAAGATGTCGCGCACGAGGTTATCTGGCGAGAAATAGAACTCGCTGTTGTTGTTGCATAGTGACACAAGCAAGCAAAGCAAACAAACACACACAATTGCGCATGAGACACAACACAACTTGCAACAAACCAACAAGCAAGACAAACAACTTACATCTGCTCCTTGGCCCACTGCGCCGTCGTCTTCGGGTCCGTGTTGGGCACGTACACGCCGTTGATGTACGAGCCGTTGCTGTCATAGTTGCGGCGCGGGCCGCGGCCGCCGCCACGTCCGAAATGGCCGCCGCGTCCACCATTGCGGCCACTGCCGTTGCGGAAGCCATTGCGCTGGCTGCCTTCGTCCGAGCCACGGCTAGCGCCATCGGCACTGCTGCTGCCCTCATCGCTTCCGCCCTCGAGCGGCAGCTGCGTCCAGCTGGTCTTGCCGCCCTTCTTCTTGCTTGAGCCGTTGACGCTGTTCGCATTGGCGTTGCCCTTGGCGCCCGAGCGCTGCTGCTCGTTCACCTCCTCGGCCTCCACCAAGTGGTACTTCTTCACGCCGGCGGCTGGCGCCACAGCGGACACTTCGTTCGCGTTCACGCCCATAGTCCTGCTGATCTGTTCTGTGTGATGTCTGTAGAGTTTGCTGCTTAGCTGGCTGTGTGGAGAGAGATGGATGGCTCACTCGGTTGCAATTCGTTCTCGATCAATCGTGCCTGCCGGTGGTTGTCTCGCAGCAGTCGGTCGGTCAATTCCCAACGTGGTCCCAAGAAGGCGCGCGCCAACCGCAGCCAATCAAACAGCGGTGGCTCGGGTTTACCTTCTTTGCCAAAATATACTACCAAATAGAATATGTAAGCCTAACGTATTTCATACACGTGCTGCTTGTCAAAATCGAGAATCATCCATCATCAATGTGGAAATGAGCTCTCCGATGGAGGCTCCGGTGAACGACGGCGATGGCACTCCACAGAGCAGGAAGCTGCTGAAGCGGCTCGCCAAGGCACAGTACCGCGCGCAGCAGAAGGTGGAGCGCGCTGCTGCTGTGGCTAATGGCCAAGACTCCGGTCAGAGACAGCGCAAGCGGCGCAGCCAGCGCGATTGCAATCGCCAGGGCGCACTAAAGCGCCTCGCGGCAGTCGATGCCTCGGGTTGCAGCGATCAGCAGCCAGAGATCCAGTATGTTGCGTGCACATCGCAGACCTGTGGTAGTAGTGGTGGTGGTGATATTAGCATCAGAAGATGTCGATTGCGCGTTGTGGCACCGTACGTCCACCGCTTCGAGACGTTCGTGAAGGCACGCTGGTACGGCCGCACGCTGAGTGACGTCTTCCTCCATGACTTCGCTGGCCTGTCAGTCGACTACTGCGTACGTAATGCATCCCATCTGAGCTATGGTGACATGTGAGCTTACATGGGTTTGCTGTTCTTGCTCGTCATCACCCAGCAAGCTGCTATCGCCATGGGACTCATCCGCATCAACGGGCAGCCGAGCGAAGCAGAGTATGTGCTGCACAATGGCGATTTTCTCGAGCACATCATGCATCGCCACGAGCCGGCCGTCCATATTCTTGGTGCGTCGTTATCAGCTGATGGTAATTATCCTTCTGCTGCACTCGTCCACTACGACGACGCCGAGGTCGTGGTCGTGAACAAACCCTCGAGCGTCCCCGTGCACCCGAGTGGCGCGTACCTGCACAACTCCATGACGCTGCTGCTTCAGAAAGAGTGCGCAATGCCCGAGCTCTTCCCTGTGCATCGCCTCGACCGCCTCACGTCCGGTCTCCTCATGTTGTCCAAGTCGGCAGCGAAGGCAAAGGCGCTCTGTGACGACATCGCCTCGGGCAAAGTGCAGAAGCACTACGTTGCACGCGTACTAGGCGAGTTTCCTGTCGTAACAATCGATAGTGATGAAGCGAAAGGAAATCTGCCTGGAATACCAAGACCGTTTGATTCCAGCATCCTACAGACTGGATTGGCTCAGGTCTACACGACCCAGCTGAATGGCGAGACGTACCGGCGCCTCTCAGCGCCGATTGGCTGTGTGTCCTCATCAGAACACATTCAGGGCGTGATCGTCAATGAAACCAGCAAGACAGCTGAGACGCTGATGCGTAGACTGAGCTTCGATGGCACCCACAGCGTCGTCGAGTGCCTACCGATCACCGGAAGGACGCACCAGATCCGCGTGCATCTTCAGTACCTGGGCTTCCCAATCGTGAACGACCCGCTGTACGGACCCGAGGGTGTATTCCCAGTTCCTAATGGCGAACATGAAGGCGAGAATGGCAGCCGCGAGGTTGTAGCAGTCGAGAACAAGAGTAACAGTGCACCAGCGACTGACGAGCAATCAACGAACGAAATGGACGGCAACCTTGAGGCGAGTGGCATGACGATGCAGTGCGAATCTATCTGCTCAGCATGCAAGGACGGCGAGAGCACGATCTTCTCAGCCGTGCACCAGCACTGCTTCACGATGTGGCTGCACTCGTTCAAGTACAAGTCGGCCAAGTGGACCTTCGAGGTGCCGCTGCCGCCGTGGGCCTTGATGCCACCAGCAACTCAGTCCAAGGCGTAAACTCTTCGAGATGGCCCGAACCTCGTGCGCTCAGGTTACTCTCATGTCCAGATGCACACTTTAGAGCGGTAACGATTGCTCCTCGCCGGTGCCCATGATGTGCAGAGTTGGGGCATGAGACGGAGGCTGAGACTTGAACAGTCGAGATGATGAGTGCAAGGATAGCTCCATCATAGAGCTTCACAGAGAGCGAGGAAAGAAGCAAGAAAGAGCAACAAGTCATCATTCGTGTCGACCGCAAAGAGTTTTCCTTGGTGCCACACCGACCGCCATCACGTTGTCCATTGTGAGTTCGCACATCAACTTTGATCAGTGTCCGAGAGTCACTCGATCCCTCGATGAAGCGAGCAGCCTTAAGTAGGCGAGCGGCTATATCACTCAAAGTGGTAACATCTGACCGACCCCCATCCATTAGCCATCCATGGACCCATTGGAGCTGAGGAGTGGGACAGACTGGCACAGGATGATTCAAAAGTAGTTCGTGGTGTCCGATTGCTTGCCAACTCGTCCACAAGAACAATCTCGTGAGCTCCCAGAGCGCACACACCGACAGCACATAAAAAACTCATTACGATAAGCTAACCCACTCAAGAGCCGCCTCTCGTAGTCCCACAAGCAGGCACTTACTACCATCGTAGTAACCATTCTCTTACTCAACACGAGCGCTCCTGAAGCTTTGGAGTATGAAATGCGCCGTGCGACGCCATGGTACAGTAGCCACGCGATGTGTCTGAGTCGTTCAGCACGCGCACAGCTTTGATGTCTACATTGTTCATGAAGAGTCTCAGTACGCAACGCTTTACTAAAGCGAACTACAACGAGCTGGACGTACCTACATAGTCGTTCAACGTGATGAAAGGTAGCGGGTGGACTTGTCGGTACTCCCAAAACGACTTTGATCTTTTGGAGAAAGTTGTAATTTACGGGCTGTTCCGTAATTTAATTTGTCGATGACTTTCATTGGTTCATCTTCATTATATCTGGTCGTGGATCCAGCAGCCGACCCCTTAATAGGAGCAACCACTCCTTTATAACGAGTAAGCTTGATTCGAAGTTTCCAGCGAAGCAGTTCAACAAAGGCAAAGGAAGCATGGGGTAAAAAAGAGCGTCCTCGATGCCCACGCCCACTGTAAGCCAACTTGACGCCGAGAGATACGGACGAACGGTAGACGTGGCTGGCTGCATTGACCGTTTGGGTTGCATCCTGGACGCACATTGTCCACCCAAACGAACAAGCCTTGAGCGGACCAAGGGGGTCGGAACGCAAGTTCAACCGCACTTGAGCTTGTAGTGATCGTTCAGGTGACTCGTGCTTCTCGCCTCCGCTCTGACGCTTGTTTCGCTTCTCTCACTTTTGAATTCGCCACCAAGATGAGCAGTTCAAAGTACGCAACACTCGGCACCTTGCAAGAGGAAGCTCTAAATCCCGCTCTTGCTCCCACCGCAGCCTCAACGCATCCGCTCACGGTCGCTCCATGGTACTCCAAAGTACTCCTCTCATGGGTCACTCCGCTGATACAACTTGGCAACAAGAAGCAGCTCGATGTCGACGACGTGTGGGCGCTCAAGCGCGAGTACGAGGCGGCGTCCGGCGCAGCCAAGTTCGCCCGTGACTTTGCGAAGACGCAATCCATTCCGAGATCGTACCTGAAGTCATTCGGAGGTCGGTTCGCGCTCACGGGGCTTGCGTTCCTGGTTGCGATGATCGCCAACCTGTTCGGTCCCGTCGTGCTGCACCACGTGCTCACTGGGCTCACGTTGCAGGAATACGATATCGAAGAGCTCTCGCTCTGGGTCTTCGCGCTGTTGTGCACCGAAGTACTACAGTCGCTCGTCGACAACTACGGCAACTTTGACTCGGAGGTCATGACGATCCAGTTCACGGGCACAATCAAGAACGTCATGTACCACAAGACGCTGCGTCTGAGCGCCAAGGCTCGCAAGGAGACGTCGACGGGAGCGATCTCCAACATGTACATCACAGACTGCATGTACATTCTCCAGGCCGGATACTACATTCATCAGCTCTGGATCATCCCGCTGCAGATCCTCATCGCCAGCTACATGTTGTACCAAGTGCTGGGCGTCGCGTCCTTCGCGGGTCTCTTGGTCGTCATTCTACTGCTTCTCGGCAACAACTATTTCTCAAACCGGATCGCCAGCTTGTACGGCGGCTTCATGAAAGCCAAGGATGAACGTATGAAGCGCGTCACTGAGGTCTTCAAGGCGATCAGCATCGTCAAATTCAACGCCTGGGAGAACAAGATGATCGAGCGGATCGGCGAGGCGCGTGCGGTCGAGGTCGCCAACATTTGGGAGTTTTTGCTGCTGACCTCGGCAAACACTGTGCTCACATGGGGGTTGCCCGTCTTCATCTGCGCTGCTACATTTGGCGTGCACGTCGGCCTCTTACACCGTGAGCTCACGCCGGCGATTGTCTTCACAAGTCTCACACTCTTCCAGCTGATCCAAGCTCCGCTGCGAGGCATCGCACACACGATCAACGTTGTCGCACGCGCGCGTGTTTCCGCCAACCGTGTGAGTAAATTCCTCCAACTCCCAGAGATCAGCGTCGACAACGTGCATAGCCGCCGTCATGCGTCGGCACAGAGCTACATTGACAAAAATGTGATCATCTCCATCGAGAATGGTGACTTCGGATGGGACGAAGACAACTTGCTGCTCCGAAATGTGAACTTCCAAGTCACAGCCGGCGAGTTTGTTGTCGTACACGGTCGAGTCGGCAGTGGGAAGTCATCACTGTGCTCGGCGTTGCTGGGCGAGATGCACAAGCGCGACGGAAAAGTCTACGTTGATGGCAGCGTGGCCTACTGCTCACAGCAGCCATGGATCCAAAACATGACGGTGCGCGAGAACATCCTCTTCGGCCTTTCGTACGACCGCCACAGGTACGAGAAAGTGCTGGATGCTTGTGCATTGGTAAAGGACCTGGCGCTGCTTCCAGCGGGCGACAACACGGAGATCGGTGAGCGTGGCATCAACCTGTCTGGAGGACAGAAAGCTCGCGTCGCGCTCGCGCGAGCGTGCTATAGCGACGCACCTGTGTACATCTTGGACTCGCCCCTCGCGGCTGTGGACGCGATCGTGCAGAACGAAATCTTCCAGAAATGCCTCTTGACGCTACTTCGTCACAAGACGATCATCCTGGTGACGCACAACCCAGAGATCATTGCTTCACCCTTCGTCAGCTCGACCGTGGCAGTCGACGACGCCAACACAGTTGTGAAAGCGGACAACACGTCCTTCATTGGATTCATAATGGAGTCGGCAATGGCGATTTCTCCTCTTGCTGCGGCACCGTACACGAAGCTCTCATACGACGAACGCCTTGCCGAGACTGCCTCGTTCGCCAGAACCAAGGCTGAGTCAAGTGCACCAGATCGTCTCAAAGCGAACACTCCTGACACCAAAGACAATAGTGACACATCGCGTGAGACTGACAAGCTGGTGCAGCTTGAGAACCGTAGTCGGGGACGAGTGAGTCTGCTGGTGTTCACTGCTTACTACCACGCAGTTGGCGGCTTTCCAGTGCTGATGGTCGTCTTGCTCTCGCAGGTGTTGTGGCAAGCGCTGCAGATTTCGAGCGACTTTTGGCTCGGCAGATGGTCGACGGACGGTGTATCGACGCCTCCAAACGACTCTGCACCAGTCTCTGCTGAGTACAGAATGGCGATCTACGTCGCCCTTGGCTTCTCGTCGACGCTGATGGTGCTTGTGCGCACGCTGACTGTCTCTGGCTCGGGCATGTCTGCTGCGAAGACGCTTTTCAACCGCATGACGCACTCGCTCATTCACGCCCCCATGAGTTTCTTCGACACAAACCCAAGCGGCCGAATCCTCACGCGATACACTGGCGACGTCTCTACGGTGGACTTCCGTGTGCCAATCTTGTTCGGGAACTTCTTCGCCAACCTCTTTTCCGTCGGCTGCAGCGTCATTACTGCAGCGGTGATCATCCAGTGGAAGGGGCTCTTTTTGCTACCAGTGTGCGTGCTGTACTTCTACATCGGTGGTTTCTACCTCGATCCGGCGCGCGAGGTTGAGCGCCTCCATCAGACCACGTGGAGCCCGATCATCAGCTACCTCTCCGAGTCCATTGAGGGCGGCGGCGTAATCCGAGCATTCGGCTCGGGGCAAATCGCACGATTCAATGAGATAAACAACATCAAGCTGGACATCCGCAACAAGGTCTGGTTCGCCAAGCTCGCGGTCAGCCAGTGGTTCGCGCTGCGCATCCAGCTCATCGGCAGCTTGCTCGTCTTCGTGGTCGCGTACTCGCTCATTCTGCTCCACGACAAGCTCTCACCGGCGATTATCGGGCTCGCGTTCTCCTACGTGCTCAAGATCTCGCAGTCGCTCGAGCTCATCATCCAATCATGGTCGCAAGTCGAGACCGTCATGGTCGGCCCTGAACGTCTGCAGGAGTACATTGATGTGCCACAGGAAGCTGCATCGCGTATCCCTGGCATGGACCCTCCTTCACACCCTGAGTGGCCATCTACTGGCGCAATCGCATTCAAGCAAGTGAGCTTCCGCTACAAGCCTAGCGATCCGCTCGTACTGAAAGACTTGTCGTTCACTGTCAAGGGAGGC
>JAASGO010000043.1:0-65340 GCA_023334245.1 Globisporangium cederbergense
AGAAGAAAATCCAACAGAAAAACAGGAAGCAAGGCAGGCAAGAGGAAGCCCAAGGAGGCAAGCGAGCGGCCGATGAGGCGGCCGCAGATCCAACGCCAACTAAAGTCATTCTCAATCTTACCAACTTCCTCACAAGTCGCCTTCCTCCTCATCCTCATCCTCATCCTCACAACAACATTCGAGTCAGATGCGCGGCGGTAATTACGGCACTCGACATAGAACAGGTCCTCAACACCGCTTTTAGTGCCCCAATCCTGACGATCGTGCATGAAGCAGCCGACAGCGAGGACAAGTACGACCGTCAGAATTGGGAGATCTCGCTGCAAAGTGATCGGTACTCGGTGAAGTTGGAGGGCGTCAACCACGTCGGAACAGCACGCGGAGAGATCTTCATTCACCACGTAGACCCCCACCCTCGGCCTCAGTGCTACTGATGCTATGGGAATTCGCACCCCATTGCCATCTGCAACGTCGCTGATTCAAGCGCAGCACAAGCAGTATATCACCGCGAAGTAACACTGGCCAGCACGAAAGAGGCCGAGATTGACATCGCTGTGCTTGCCAGGGTTGATATCGACGTGTTTGTCACCCAACTAGCCCAGGAGGGCGCGAAAGCGGTGAAGAAGGTTGCCAAACAAAAGAACGAGTCGTCGGGCAGTCCAGTGGTGGCAGACTCTACACGAGGAATCCGAGTGAAAGTATTGTCACGTAGAGCACGGAAAAGAATGACAGAGTCGAAAACAATGTCACCGCCAACGGTAGCGAGCAGCAAGACGAAATGGAGATCAGCAGTTTCGGGCAATAAAGCTGCGTCCTGGACCCCGAGCTCAGTACGAGATGTTGTCGCCAGAATTAAAAGTGAGACCGTCACCGCACCCATCAGACTTACCAACAGCGATCGAGTGGTCCACCGTCAGGTGCCACCTGCAACGCCAACAACAAGAACTGTCAAGAAGCACGCTAAAGACACTACCTTCAAGGCCAAAGCTAGGGCTCCAAAGTACACGGACTTAGGAACACAGTGGCACTCACGTGCAGTGGTGCCTATGGCGGTGGACAAAGGCGAAAACGAAGAGAAGGTAGCAGCACCAGACCAGGACGAGATTGCGTCAGAGTCAACGCATGAGACCACAGCGCAAGACAACGCCGATCCGACCAAGGTTAAGCATACGCAACCAGACACCGCAGCAGCGGCGGAGGGCGAAGAGGAGAGCAACCAGAATGATAGCAGCAGCGACGTCAGCACGACCGCGACTCAGGTTATGGCAGTGTTGCGGGTGTCATGGAGAAAATAGACCCACCAGCAGAAGCGAGTCGCATCGCGCGCCGCCACATTGCAGGAAGAAGGGAGGAAACGGCTCACACAACGGCACGGACGGGTGAGATCGCAAGGCGGTGCGAACGGGAAACCAAAAATGATGGCGGAATCCCAAAAGTTGAGGGCAGGCACACAACGTTCGATGTTCCAATATGTCCCATCGACCGACCCAGAAGCACCAGCAGCACCTAAGTCGCTCAGTCTGAGCCCAATGCTCGGCCTATCCAGCGGATATAGCAGATAGAAAGTGAGCAGCACGTTCAGTAGAATCGGTGAACCGATGTATGTCGACTGCAAGTCGCCAACAGAAGCACCCATCCTTGTTTGGCGTGAATCTACAATTTTTGTTGTGGGCGACACGCCGTCGCGGTGCAGCTTTGGTGACTATCACAGCACTTTTATCCTGCAAAAGTTGATCTCTTTATATGTGTCAAGACCTTCAAAAAATGATTTCGTTTTGATGTCATTTTCGCGTATCAATTCGAGAGTATTGTCTGTATGCATGTAGGTCTAAGTTTAAATTTCCATCTTTTCGCCACACCATTCTATGATTAGCATGGGGCTTGAAACGACGCGCAATTGGGACAAGCAGGCCAGCAGGTCATCTTCGACAGTGGCAATCAGTCTACCAAGCAAACGAATAGGACATACGTGACTCCATCACTCCACTCGCGCCATGGAAGCCTGCATCGCTCGCGGCGGTATCTCCCAGGTGCTCTCCCAGGTACTTCCACTACTCTGTCCAGCTGGTATTGGTTGTTAGTGCATCCTTATGATATGCCAATGAGGACTCACATCATATGCTCGTTGTACATGCACTTACTTGCAAACACATAGGCGCGCGCTTCACTGAAGAACCCGTCGCGGCCGTACACGCCGCGCAGTACCGCACGTCCGCTGTTCCATGGGGACGATTACCGCCCTGGCTCGCGTCCGAGCTCGTCGTACACCGTGACGGAGCAGAAAGAACTCCAACGGAAGCCGAGTACAGACGCCAAGAGAGAGTCAGCATCGCCGTCAGCGTCGATGTTGCCTCCACGCAGCTCAGCGTCAAGCAAAACGAAGAGGAAGACTTTGTCGCCGTCAAAATCATCATCAGCATCCCCTGAAGACCCAGACCTGTCGGTCGCGATGACGGCCTCAGCGAGTCAACTCAGACTCGTGCACGCGCCGATCATCCCTGATGAGAATGAAGAGCGAGCGGCTGCTACCACAAAACAACGCGAAGGTGCTGACAATAGCGATGCAGACTCGAACGCAAGAAGTGACGACGAGGACGATCACCTCGAGGCGTCGCTGGAGCTGCCATCCCAGGTACAAGAGTTCACTTTTGCTACTCTGTCTATCGCTTGTTCTGATGGAGACTGGTGCTGATTCATTTCTCGTCTTCCATCAGGCTCAACTGCTCCAAACGTACGAGATGGCAGAGCGCTCACTCGAAGAGCTCACATCGCTCTCTGATCGCTCCAAGGCACCAGAGGCGATCGAGCGGTTGCGCTCAGTGGCCAACTCGTTTCTACACCTGACCTCCTTCTTCTTGTCTAGCAGCAATAGTCACAGTCATGCGCGCATGCCCTCGAGTACAGCAGCAACTGACTTAGCGAAAGTTCAGGAGCTCCGATTGCACCTCTTCCAGGCAATCTTGAGCCTCGTGCTGGAGCAGTGGAGCCACTCTGCAGAGATTGTGCTGGCGCTCGCGCCGTGTCTCTTTGAGCTCTTCAATGGCGTTGAGACCCACGATAGTGCCACAAGCGACTCCCCAGCAAACCAACAGATTATTTCACTGGGGAAGCTGCTGTTCATGCTGAGCAAGGAGAGTGCGAACGACGCGGCGTTCTGCAACGTTCAGTATGTCGAGGCCGCGCTCGGCGTCATCGCCAAGGCGTGTGGCAATCAACACATCAACAATACCAGAGCCAAGAAGCCCCAACACCCTCGGAATGATAGCAGCAGCAGCAGCGTAGTGCTGCAGATCGACCGCGTTGCGCTTGCGTTCCCGATAAAAATGCTCATCTACGTCGCAGGGACGCTCAAGAACACGTCAAATGCCGAGGAGAAGATGCTCAAGCTGCTCGCGACGAACGGTGCGATCGCGACGCTGAGCGACACAATGCGCTGGCGCTCGAGTGACCAGCAGCAGAACAAGGAGATCGCACAGTTTCTGATCCAGACCACGGGCGTGCTGCGGAACCTCTCGGTCGCCAAGAGCTACCACAAGCAGTTCATCGAGGCACAGGTGCCCTCGCGGCTCTGCTCGATCATCCCAGCGTTCATTGAACACCTGGAGCTCATGGGCAACATGTCGAGGATCCTAAGCAAGCTCACGTTACACGAGCTCCCCCGCGCACAGATCAACCAGGAGATGGCCGCCAACCTGTGCAACCTCATGGCCGTCGTTGATTGCTCGCAGAACAAGTCGCTCTCCTTTCTCGATCAGCAACAAGAGCAGGAGCACAAGTCTGAGAACAGGTTTCAGGATATTCTCCTGATCCGTATGTTCTTCGTGCTGGGCAACCTGTGTGCTGGCAATGATCGCAACCGTCTGTTCATCGCATTCGACTGCGATGGGGTTCGCGCGTTGCTCCAGGCGCTGCAATTCTACGCGGCACAGTACGTCATACAGTGCGAGCACGATAACACCAGTGGCGATCAGCCTATTCCTGATAATGAAGCCCAAGACGAAGGTGAAACCAGCTCAGGAAGCCAGCAGAGCGGCGAGGTGCTCGTGAAACTGATCCGCCTGCTAGCGAACCTCGCGATCAACGCTGAGGTTGGCGCGAGTCTCAACCGCGAGAATGCGCAGATGAGCGCTCTGCTCGAGACGCTCGACCAGGCGCAGCGCGTGGGCGACGAAGAGCTCATGCTCAACATCGTTAGTTGCATCACGAACCTGTCTTACTACAGCTCACCGACTGGCTCGTCAACTTCACCAATGACCAACAGCCGAACCAGTCTCCACCAGAGCCGGAACAGCTTCATCGAGGGCAACCGCATTGAGATCACATCGCTGCTCTCACAGATCCTGCCGGACCGCAATGAAGAAGCCGTCGTCGAGGCCGCACGCGCTTTTGGCAACCTCACGCGCTTCAAGGATGTGCTCTGTTTCATGAGCGAGCATAAGGTGCTCGACTGCTTTGTCGTGCTGCTCGACCATAGCAACCGCGAGATCGTATACACGGTTTGCGGCGTACTCATGAATGCCGCGCTGGACGAGTCCACGCGGCAGCAGCTGCTCAGAGTGCGCCTCGATGGCTCGAGCGGTTGCGATGTCCGCAGCCTGCTGCTCGGGATCGTCGAGTGTGCGGCCACAGACGACGTCGACATGACGTGCATTGCCTGCAAAGTACTCTACAACCTATTGCTCGCGAATGGAACCACCCCACGCAGTGGTAGTATTGGAGACTTTGATAGTGAATCATTGCACGGTGCCGTCCAGCAGATCATCAAGACAATGGATGCCCAGGACGCGCGACGCACTACTGCAAGTCGGCAGCAGCACGCGAACCAGAAGTCGTCAGCTCGGACGAAGAAACGAGGCACGAAACACGATGACAATGGCTCAAACGACGATGAAGCCGATGATGATGAGGAAGACGATGTTGGCCAGGCGAGTAGCTGGCGAGAGCTGCGGCTCGTGCTACCTCAGCTGCTGCGAGGCGCTGCACGATAGATAGATACAGTAGACATTAGACAAACTATGACAAGCAACGACAGCCACCCATATTTTTTCATAAAGCTGCACACTCAATGAAGAATTGATTGTGTATGTACGACGGATAAAGGAATGATGGCGAGAACGCCTTCATAGAAACAAACGTAACAGGCTCAGCAAAGCGCTTTCTCCTCTGCTGACAGCAAAAATGCGGAGGTGTGAGACTTTCGTTTCTCTTTACACATGCGCAGCGCCGGCCTTGTGCGGGCCGCCGCGGATCAAAGGCACCGACTCCTCACCGTGCGCGATCGACTGCGGCGTGTGCTTGGCGTGGTAGATCGTCACGACGAGCGCCGCGAACGTGATCGCGAGCAGCAGGCCGATCGTGTTACCCAGCACGCAGTCGAGCGCCATGTAGCCGTTCACCTGCTGGCCGTTCAAAATACCGGCCACATTGCAGCTCGCGTTGAACGAGAGCTTCTCAAGGATGCCAGTGGCTGTTGATGTAAACGAGGCGAATGATGTTAGTAACATTGATGCTTGAGCTCCGGTGATGAGTGAAGAAGATATGCGTACCAACGGTGATGGAGACCAGACCGAGGATACCAATGCCGAGCCCGATGTGAAACGGGCTCACCTCCGCGCGGACGGAGCGACGCGCGCCCGGGTAGAAGAACACGATGAAGCTCACGAGGTACTGCAAACACACACAGACATATCAAAAGAGAGCCATGAGCCAATTGCCGCATAATGGATAACCTCAAGGTCAATGTTGTGAAGACTTACGTGCCCACTGAAGAGGATCAGCGAGAGCAGACCCAACCAACTGTGAAGGCTGTACAGGTTCGTAATGCTGTGTTCGTTGTGGAAGCGGAAGACCGCGATGGCACCAACCACCGCACTAACGAAACCGAGCGCGTGCAGCGACAAGTGGATGCGCTGTTCACATCGAATCGAATCGAATCACGCAGCTACCGTTTAGAATGACACCACCTTAATGGCAAATCCCGAGGCATAGTGTAACAAAAGCTCACCTTGTTGGTGTCGTGGCTGAACGGGAGTGAGATGTAGGCGAGCGCGGCCTGCATTGAGCAGAAGACGAAGCCGAAGGTCATGAGAAGCGGGTGCCAGTTGAACACGCGGCCGTCGGCGTAAGCCCACGAAAAGCCCGCGAGACTCTTCTCCATTACGAGGTCGCCCGCCTTGACATACTGCGTGAGCGCCGAGCCCATCCAGATACCCATGAGTATGAGGATTACAACTGGCAGCGACTGGGATGAATTCGCATAAACACAAGGAGGCGAGCATGTGAACATGAGATCCTGTAGCCAAGAGCCACACAGATGAATGGGCATGCAAGATGGACGTACGTGCGCCACGATGCGGAAACCGAGTGCGACCTTCTGGGTCATGACGTCTGTTGTCTGGTGAACTTGCCGTGAGCTGGTTGAGCGCGAGAGAGTGTGCGTGTGTGTGGTTCGGGCGGCGCTTGTTGGGAAATGGCGCTTTGTGGTGGTGCGCATTTCACATGGATTTGCATCTCGAGTGAGCTCTTCAACACTCGACAGACCTCGTCGACGTCGCCCTTATTCAGCAACTGTAAAGCGCCTAACGACCTGTTAAGCATAGTTTGAGAGGCTCAGACAGTTCGACACATACATTAAGACAACAGAATGAAATTTGTCATAGTACAGGAGGGGATGTGTGGTCTGTTGAACCCTGATAAAGCAACCAAGATGATGATTCGAAATCACCACCAAAACGACACAGCCAATCACGGCCACCGTAAAAGGCGATTCATCCTTCTTTTCGAGCAATGATGAATGAATAAACTACATTTAACATCATGTGATTGGTTAAAAACAAATGAACCCATGTTGTTGTGTGTGTGTGTGTGCTTCGGACGAAGAGCTTCGGAGCCCTTCGTCACCAGTGTTGCAGCCACGATGATTGATCGGCGGCGTTCTTCTCCCGATCCGCTGGACCGACTGACCACTGGCTCAGGCGTGTTGAGGAGCGTATCAACCAGCAACACTCATTCAGAGGCCAATCGGTTGCTCACTCGCTCGTTCACGATGAGGCCTGGAAGACCGCGCCGCATGTTGAGTGTCTTGGTTGAAGAGACAATCTTACATCGCCACGACACCAACCGCCTTTCGATACCAGTGCATGAAAGGACTGGTGGCGTTCAGCCGAGGCCTTTTTGGAGGAAATGCTTGATCTGAAGCTGAGCCACACGCAGAAATGGCTTGTAGGCGAACACCCATTGACGTTGCATGTCCTGGTTGATCAGGGACGATGTGAGTGGAAACTTTCCAAGATCTGACTCTGTCTATTGAAGTGGTCGGTCTAGCTCAATTTATCACACCGACCCCTCCATTCGGTCTCCCTGTCTCGACCCTCCTTGCAAGTGCTTTGGGTGCGTCGCAGTGACTGTTACTTTGGTCTGGCAGGTGTTAGTCTTCCGACGTGCTAGTTCCATTGGCAGGGTTTCACCCAGGAAAATAATCCACAAACGACTGCGTGGTCATGTCAATGGATTGCTCACAAGCCAAGAGACAATATGTGAGCAATGCACTGTATGCATGTGCTACCATATCGGTTAATGGAAGCAAAAATGTAAGCCTTTTGATTGGCAAAAACAGCTTGTTAAACTAACTTGTGCTGAGGATACTTTTTTGAGACGGTTTATGACATTTGACGAAACCAAATGTCATAAACCATCTCAAAAAAGTATCCTCAGCACAAGTTAGTTTAACAAGCTGTTTTTGCCAATCAAAAAGAGTATGGAAGTGGCGTTCGTAACCGTTCGAAGCACAGTAGCGGTTCCGACGTAGGGAACATCCAATATCCCATATTCTACATCTGATATCCGATATGTCGGGTTCACAGCTCGTGGTATCGCGTTTCCATTTCCGGAAGAGATAGATAGTTAGCAACAATTATCTAACTTCAACCAATCAAACTGCTCCCACTTTTCCTTTTTCTTCCAATCATCATCTCACGCGATTAACTTTTTGCTGATGACTTGTTTGAAATCACGCAGCTCACTCTCGGCGGACTCCAACGCCCAAACGGACGAGCCACAGGACATCGGAAGAGTAAGGAGGAAGGCGTGTGGGTGGCTCTCTCTCTCTCTCTCTCTTGTCTCCATGGCGAGCGGATCCACGCCCCCTTATGTGCACTCTACTGTTGCTAATGACGACCAAGAACCAGTAGTTGTAGTCGCAGCGGTGACCGGCGTGCCTGGCTCACAGCCCGAGGTCGACGCGCTCGCGGGCGGCGGGTCGCTCTCAGTGGACGGCTTTGTGTACGTCGACGGCGAGACAGCGGACGCCAAGCCACCCGTGACAGACAAGGATAGTCGCGCTAATGCTAAAGCTGCTGGCACTGCTGCTAAGGACGAGGAGCGAGCGAGCGTGGCGGCGGCGGCGATGGATGTGCGTCACAAGCAGCTCATGTACGCGATCCACTCGCTCAAGATGTACAACCCAGACTTCAACCTCACGCCCGAGGTGCTCGAGATTATGCGCGTGTTCTTCGACGACATGCACCCGGACGACGATGGCACGATCTCGCTGCGTACACTCTTCGACGAGATCGAGCGCCTCGACCCGGAGAAGCAGTTGCTCTCCGAGGAGACGCGGCAGCTCATGTGGCGCGACATCTCGGGCAACAGCAGGGATGCGAGCGAGCGCATCGACTTCCACGGTTTCTGCGCCTGGGTGATGCGCTGGAAGGAGATCAGCCCCATGTCTATCCGCAACATGTACACTTCTTGGGCGCAGCAGATCGCGATGGTCGACTTTGGGCTGCACGAGGCCGATGGCGTCTTCGTCGTGCGCTCCGAGGAGCTGCCGTCCAGCGACGTGCTCAAGACCGAGATCTCCAAGTTGCTCAAGGCGCGGCAGCGTTTGAACCCGCGCTTGTCTCGCAAGAGCTCGAACAAGCTGCGAATTGCCACTGGTGCTAATAGCGGTGGCAGTGCGTCGTCGGGTGCGGACAGTCAACCAGTGGATGGTATGGACTCTGCTAATGCGATTACTGGTGCTCAGCTCGCGAATGACGGCATTGTTGATGATGAAGAAGACGAAGAAGACATCGCAGGCGCTCAACCATCCAAATCGACTGCCTCAGTAGAACCTGACGGGTCGATGAAGACCATGTCCAAGTCGTTTATCGCCGGCGGCGCGGCGGGCATCGTGGCTAAGTCCATGCTGGCACCTGTGGATCGTGTGAAGATCATGTTCCAGGTGAACGACAAGCGCCACTTCTCGTTCCGCAACGCGTACCACCTGGCACACGAGATCTACGTACAGGACGGCTTCCGCGCGCTCTTTCGTGGCAATATGCTCAACATCCTGCGCGTGGTGCCGTATGCCGGTGTGCAGCACTCGAGCTTCGACTTCTTCCGGCGCAAGTTCCACGCGTACAACTTTGCCCAGGCGGAGAAGAAGGGCGCGAGCGAGCAATTCCAGAAGCTGAGCAACCTGCAGCTCGTGACCGCCGGTTCGCTCGCAGGTGGGCTTTCGCTCGTGATGGCGTACCCGCTCGACATTGTGCGCGCGCGGTACATGGTGCAGCAGGGCAAGCACCAGTACCAGACGCTGTACGAGGCTGTCGCGTCGATGTACAAGCTCGAAGGTGCGCGGTCGTTCTCGCGAGGACTCGTACCGTCGCTGCTGGGCACGTTGCCCTACACGGGCATCGGCTTTGCGCTCAATGAGAAGTTCAAGGGCTGGGTATGTCTTACGCTTGATGTTATTTCGATGTTGACATTGGTTGGGTGGTGTCTAACGTTGCTCTGTCGTGTATCGTGGTGTTGCTAGATGTTGGAGTTCAAGTACGCGAGATCAGACGAAGACGCACCACGACTGCACCCATTCTCCAAGTTCCTCTGCTCCTACTTCGCCGCATGCATCGCCCAGACAAGTATGCTATGCTCTCTTGCTTATGCCTGTAGAGCTTAGGCGGGATGGGTTTCTAACAACGGTGCGTGTGTCTTTGTGTGAATTTGTGCAGCAACATATCCGATGGACACGATCCG
Organism: Globisporangium cederbergense; assembly: GCA_023334245.1. Classification (NCBI taxonomy): domain Eukaryota; phylum Oomycota; class Peronosporomycetes; order Pythiales; family Pythiaceae; genus Globisporangium; species Globisporangium cederbergense. The sequence goes on from JAASGO010000043.1 coordinate 10,018, forward strand.
CCGACGGATTCAGACGGACGGGTTCGTTCCGGGCACGAAGGGCGAGCTGCGCTATACGGGCGTGATGACCACGGCGCGCATAATTATTGCTCAAGAAGGCTGGCGAGGCTTCTTCAAGGGCGTCTCAGTCAACTGGATGAGGGTGCGTCTTCGTTTTCTTCTTTGTTACTGCATTGTGTGAGAGTCTTGCGAGCTGACGTTTGACTACACAACTGTGTGTGTGTGCTGTTGTTGGAATTCAACAGAGCCCACTGGCGACCGGTATCAGTCTGACAACATATGATATTCTCAAGGAAGCCATGGGTGTAGAGAAAATAGCTTAACAAGCGAGCGCCGTCCGCCATCTCAATAGAACTAACCCCTCAACTACTAACTCCATCTCTCGCAAGAGCACAAAGAGAATGATAGTTCTCGCTGCAGGGAAGAAGGTACTCCAGTTAGCCTGTTATATTGGTGTCAGTGCTACTCAATCAACACGAGGTCGTTCAAGTCGCTCGAGGCGTTCATGCCTCCGAAGACTAGCAGCGCCTGCTTGACGGTCTTCTCTTTCTCTGAAGTGGCTGGCTGAGAACTCAGCGTAATCGTGCAGCCGGCGTGTCCAAAGCGCTCCAGCACTGACGGCGCTGCCGAGGTCGCAGGGCAATCCGCCTTTCCATTGTGACCGCCAGAGTCACCAGCATCCTCATTCTCAGCACCACTGTTCACTCGCGTCCAGGACTCAGCGTCATCACGGTACTCCCAGCAATCACTGCGAATCGCGCCGCCGTCGAAGCCGCCGAAGCTCACGAGTGCGCCATCCACCAGCCCAGCGACGTGCGAGCAGCGGTTCCACTCGCAGATGGGGACGAGCTGCCACTCCCAGGACTTGCAGTCTAGGACCGCCATGTCCGTGCAGATGTTGCCGTCCAAGTTCCGCCCTCCACTGAAGCAGATCGATGCTGAAGCCGAACCAGGCAGTAGCGTCGCGCAGTGAAGCTCTCGCGCTTCAGGCTTCTCTCCGGTGCAGCATTCGAGTCTCTCCCACTTCAGATGCTCCTTCATACCACCGTTTTCATCACTTGACACTGGGATTTGCAGCACGAATGCGTCGTCAAAGGCGCCCTCGTCCGGTGATGAGCCGCCGTAGATTAACATCCGATGGTATGAACAGTCCGCATTCGAGGATGGAGGGAGGAGGATCGCAGCATGGGCGTTGCGCGGCACGGGAACTTCGCCATCCGCGATCTTCGCCTTCGACCATTTTCGCAATTCTGGCAGATTTCATCAGCGAGTTGATTAGTCCATCTCCACCGGGACGAGCATATGGAGCAAAGTATGAGCCTCAGCTTACGTGTGTCGAAGACGCGGACGTCGTTGTAGACCTCGCAGGCCATGGAGTTGAGGCCGCCGAAGACGAAGATGCGCTGGCCGACAGCGACGGCGGAGTGGCCACTTCGAGCCGGGAACTTGCTGTCTCCAGCCTTGACCAGTGTCCATCCGCGTGTGGCTAACAAGGAGCACATAGGAAGTTGTATTCGGCGTATTTGAATGGCTACCATACTTATAGAATCATTTTAGATGAATGATAGGACGTACCGAAATCAAACTTATGGACATCGCCAAAGCACGTGGCTTCCCTGTTGGCGCCGCCGACGAGGTACACGTCACCATTGTCCACCTGGGTGAGCGTCGCGCCACCGCGCTGTTGAGGCCGCATGGAGCGAGGCTTGAGCTCCACGTTGGCGATAGTGTACGCGCGGACATGCTCTTCTTCTCGCTGGTTCCCCTGCATATTGAGCTCTCTTCCTCTGTCAATGACTTGTTGTATAATGGCTTCGCTCTTTGTTTTGTCAATGTATCTGAATGATGAAGAGGCACCGGGTTGGGGTCGCGACCATTGAAGATCTGCTGCAACGCTTCACCGATAGATATTACAGAGAAACTCAAGCCCGTCAGTCCCAAACGTAGAGGAAGCCATACATTATGTTGCTAGCTAGCATTACGCAAAAGCTTCTCTGTGTAAGTATTTCGTAGTAAAATCTATCAGTAGCGTGCTGGTGGTGGTGGCGGTGGGGGCATCCCATGTCCGCCTACCATCCCCATCCCTGCGGCCATTGGCATCGGCGGTGGTGGCGGTGGGGCCATGCCGCCCATCTGGTACATTCCCATACCACCACCCATTCCCATGCTCTGTGGTGGAGGTGGCGGTGGTGCCATCATGCCCATGGGTGCCATGTACCCACCACCACCAACGCCGTTCATGTGCGCCATCGGCGGCGGCGGTGGGGGTGCCATGGGTGCAGCAGACCCATTGCCGATCATCTCTGCTGCCGACGCGCCGCCGGCGGCCGTCGTGAACGCGAAGCGCGTGTGCGGCTTGAGTTTGTTCGGGTTGGTCTGCGCGAGCAGGCGCTCAGCCTCAGAGCCGTGACGCTCGTTGTTGCTGTCCTTCTTGTACGCGTACTGAACGACGACCTGGCGGTTGCAGAGGTACTGGCCGTTCATGCACTCGATTGCGAGATCCGAGGCCTCGAACGAGTCGAAGCTGATGAACCCAAAGCCGCGCGAGGCCTTCGTCTCCGAGTCGCGCATGACCTTGGGCGTCTCGATAATGCCGCCAAACGCCGAGAACGTGTCGTAAAGCAGTTTCTCGTCCACCTCTGGGTCCAGGTTGCCGATGAAGAGGTTTGCGCCAATGTCCAGGTTCTTTTTGTCCTGCGACGCCTTCTTCACGCGCACGACCTTGCCGTAGAGCTGCACCATGTTCATCACCTTGAGCGCGTACTCGGCGCACTCCTCGGTGCGGAACTCGACGAAGCCGTAGTTCTGGTGCGTATTCGTGACCTTGTCGCGCGGCATGTGCACGTTGATGACCGAGCCAGCCTGCAGCATGAGCTCCCAGAGCAGCTCCTCGCTCACCTTGTCGTCCAGGTTGCCCACGTATACCGTCGCATCCTGGTTGCGCTGCTCGATCGCGGCCGACATCGTCTTCACTCAAGCTTTACTTGCTTTACGCTCGGTGACGACTTGCTTTGCGATATGAGAGCTTGGCTGGTAAAATGGCGGTGAGATAGTGACGTCCCTATGTCACTCTTTTAGAAATATATGCACTATCAGACAGTATGTTGACAGCAATTTACAAAAACGAGCCGGAAATATCTTCAACAGAACGGCTTCACAAATCGAAAGAAAGCAAGCAGCCAATACAAAATGGAGTTCGCGGCGGCGGCGCAAGAGTGGACGGAGCTGCTGCGCGACGCGGCGCAGAGCGCGTTCGCCAAGAAGCACGAAGATGTGATCCTGCGTCTCGCGGTCGCGCTCTCCTGCGCTGAGGTGTGTGTGTGTGTGTGTGTTTTGCTGCCTGTGCATTGTGGTAGGATTGGACGAGTGGCGACTGACGTGGCTTTTAACGCATAGGACTTGGAGAATTCAATCGACTATGACGCTATCAGCGCTCACTGCGAGAGCAAAGCGGTACGACTCTTGTTGTGTAATGCTGCTATTGTGGGCTAAGGTTGCATTACTGATGTTGTGACGATGTGCGCTGTTGTGCAGGACGAGCAAGTGCTACTAAGCTTTGCGTTCGTGATCAAACGTCTGCTGGACGTCATCATCCGCGACCACATGCGCTTCCTGTTGCCAGAAAATCAGATCTTGCAGAGTGAGGAGAGCTCGGCGTCTCAGAAGAAGTCACTCGTGCAGCAACAGGCGCTGCTTAGCAAGATCCCAGGCGACTTCCAGCAGGCATTCCTCGAGACGCTGCGAGCCAAGTGCGTTGCGGTCATGCCTGAATGTCGATATGGTGGGCTGATGGCTAGCTAATGCTGTGTTTGTCTACGTTTTTTAGCTGGGACGCACTGGAAGATACAGCCTACAGGAACAAACTCTCGCTGCCGAGACTCAGTGACATGCAATGGTATGCTGTAATCCCCTGAAAGTCGTGGTCGCTTTGTTAACGCAATGCCGATCATTATTGCATGCCTTGCTTGTTTGTAGGTGCATTGTACCGCCGAATGTGGTGCTAAGAATACAGATGAGCGATGGCCAGTCGCGCACGATGCAAGTGCCAATGCGCCAGTTCCACCAGCTCCGCTATAGCACGGCAAAGGTGAGCGAGCACTCAAGGTGGATAGACAATACACCTGAACTATGATCGTAACGACACTTTACTTATACTGCTATAGGTGCTGCAAGAGATGAACCAAGTGGAAGCGCATCCAGTCATGCGGCTGACGAGAACCGAGCAGACTCACGTCCACGCTCGTACTGCGAACATCCCATGATCGCCAACCAGATATGTTGTGCATACAAAAAAGTCAGCAGCCAGTAGACACTAGGCACATGCACAGGCGTGTCACGTTTTTTTATTTTGTAAGTGTCTAAAGCTAATTCTTCATGCGCTTCTTCGAGTTGGCGAAGCACTCGCCCCAGAGACACACGGTCTTGCCGCGCATGATCTGGGAGAACGCGTCGAACGTGTACGACTCGCGCGCATTCGCCTCCGCGGCCGTGATTTTCTTGGCGTCCACCTGGGCCTGGAGGTCGGCCTCAAGTAGCTCGTGGGGCGTTGCGGCCTTGTACTGCTGGAACGGGATCGTCTCCTCCTTGATAGGCAGTACGCGTTTCTCCGACGGGATCTGGTACGTCTTGAGCAGCAGTTCTGATAGAGAGAGAGAGATCACACACACACAAATTTGTGAGCGAGCATGTCATTAAAGTAAATCAAGTATCGAAGACAGAGAGCCTCACGTACCAAGCAAGCGCTCGAACTGCGGTTGCGTGATCTCACGCTCGGGCTCAATGCTCTCCTCGTCACCCTCACTCTCGCTCTCGTGCGAGTTGGTTGCGAGGTCGAAGAGGCACTGGAGACGGTCCTCCACCGGTCCCTTGACCACCATCGAGAACGCGACCATGAGCGCGTCCACGTCAACCTTCTTGTCCTCGTCGCGGTCGAGACTGATCAGCACGCGCTCCAAGTGGTACTGCATCAGAACATCAGCGAGTGCAAGTGTCAAGGTCAGTATGCCGTTCCAACAAGTACACACAAATGTGTGGTGCGTACCGCGTTGCGCAGTCCACTTGGACAGGCGTCACCGAGCTTGTAGCCTAGGTAGCGGTCAAAGTGCTCCATGGCGGCCTTGCCCGTTGGGAACGCCTTGAACACCGTCGAGCGCACCGACTCGTACGTCTCTGGCCTATTGATCACAATACATACACACCCACACTCATTATTAGCACCCTAGCTCACAGACAGTCCGTACAAATATTGTCCACGGCAGACACGTACGTGACGTCGTTGGCGCTACGCAGCTCCCAGGCCTCGTAGGGCGAGATCACGGCCTCCTCGGCAATCGGCGCCTGGATCGCGTCAAAGTTCTTCTTGTTCTGCGTGCCGCGGTACACATACAGGCCGATGGCGAGCACGATACCACCAAGCGTGATGCCCGGGTTGCGGCTGAACCAGCCCGGCTTGTACTTTGGTGCCTCGCCCTCGGCACCTGCGGCAGTAGCGCCTTCTCCATTCGCGTTGGTAACAACTGTGTTTGAGGCAGCGGCAGCAGCGGGTTTGCCGGTCTGGTTCGCAGTCGTCTGCACGAAGCGACGTTGCCATTGAAGAGCAGCAGTAGATCCCTGTGGCGCCGTGCGAGCGACTGCAGTCTGCAGCGCGCAGCGCTTCGCCAGCAGCATCCGCGTCGAGTTCATCATCCTGACGGCGTCCAAGTGTGTGTGGCGGCGTGACGGGAGCTGCTGGCATAACGGTACGATCCGGAAAAAAGTGTGGCGCACACCATCTCGGCTTGATGTGGTCTGTATACTGACTTACCTATTTAGAGGCCCTCACACCCGAATAGTGCCTTCCACTCCTGGTATACCAGATATGCTGGCTTACAAACTCTCATATCAAGCATGTATCACCCCACGGCGTGTATACTTTTTGGGCTACTACTGATAAATAGAACACCGAGCACTATACGAGAAAATCCGCTTATTAAGAAATATGGGTGGGGCGGCCCACATCACACAGTGTGGGTCCGTGAAAAAGCGCGCGCAAGCCTCGTGGCTGGCAAACGCGAACGCAAAAAAGGAAGAACCAAGGGAACAGCACTACACGAGGCGTCTTGGGCGCGAGTGTGCTGACGGATCCTCTCTGTGTGCGCGTGTGTGAGAACGGAACGGCGACTGTGTAGCAAGAGTATGCTCTGCTAAGCGTCTACCTTCCTGTCCCTCTCGTTCGCGCCAGTTCTTCTCTGTCGATCGCCTTGTATTAGACAAAGCAACTTTCCAGCCCCAACTGAGCTTTTGGCACGACTCGACTTGATAAGTGGGGGAGATACAACGATTCTGAGAGCAAGGCACCGGGTCTAGTGGCCGACTGACGTGGACGATCATGATGGCGACGGATACCAGTCGCTTGTATCGGTACGTGCGTGTGTGCTTGTGTGCGACTGAGCTGTGCTTGTGCATGATGCTGGGTTGAAGCTGGCGTGTGGCTAGGAAGAGCGCTTGTGTGAATTGGAGAGCTCAACAAGAAGACTGACTAGCTAACTAAAACCGACGCTGTATGTCAATGGTCGTTATATCTATGTGTGCACAGAGAGATGGTGGACGTTGAGAAGCAGCTGCGGGAGCTTCTGCGTTCGAACCCGCTCAACGCGCAGGACGCCAATGTGCTCCGGAGCCGGTACGTTTTTTTCCCCCTGCTGCTGCGAATGATGACACTATCACCATTCACACAGTCTATGGCTTTATCTAACGCACACCGTCGCATCATGCTTGCTGTTTCCGCATCACCAGCCTGATTGAGAAGGCGAAGACGATCACGCAGGTGAACCCGGCGTTTGCTGCGTCCAAGGAGATCGAGCAGGTGCTCTGGAAGCCGTGCTTCTACAAACGCATCGAAGAGTTCCGTCTGCGCATTCGCAAGTACGCGTCCGCCTCGTCCGGTGACCGCAGCGTGCGCGAGCACTTTGCGCGCGTGTCGCTCGAGTTCCAGCAGTTTCTCAGCGATTCCGCGGCGTTCTACGACCACTTGCGCGAGTCGTACTCCAAGTTCCTGCTGTCCAACCGCGCGAGTCGTATTGCCAACGCGCCTGGAGGGCCAGCTTCATCTTCTTCTTCGACGGCTCCAGCTGCGAGCGCCATCACTCGCTGTAGACAGAGCCTGCACCGCTGCTTCATCTTCATGGGGGACCTCGCGCGCTATCGGGAGTTGCATAGCCAGAAGGCCAAGAAGAACTTCGCTGCCGCCGAGAGTTTCTACCACAAGGCGCTGGCGCTCATCCCGGGGAATGGCAACCCGCACAACCAGCTGGCCGTGCTCGCAACCTACGTGGAGGCCGAGACCGTCGCCGTGTACCGTTACTGCCGCAGTCTGCTGATCGCACAGCCGTTCGCGACCGCAGAGGAGAATCTGGCGCTTCTATTTGAGCGCAGTCGTCAGCGTCCGCTCGCGGGGCCGTCATTGATCTCATTGACGAGCGCGACGTCGTCCAAAGACAAGTCGGCTTTTCTCAAGAGTTTCCTGCACCGACTCACGCGGATGCACGGGATCTTGTTTTCCATCGCGACGCGTGCGGCCAAGAACAATGGTAACGGCAACAGTGCTCCAGGCTACAGCTCGTCGTCGAACGCACCAGTGTACCCGCGCGAGATGGAGAACATCTTGTTTAAGGACCTGAATGCGCTCTTGCGCGCGGGGGTGATCGGCGACGCACTGCTGCTCAAACTCGTGGTCACGAACGTCTTCTGCCTCGTGCGCTCGCTGCGTGGCAGCAGCAGCGCTAGGGACGACTCCTTCCGCTTGTCGACGCTCACAATGACAAGCGTCATGGACTTTCTCCTCAAAGAGCTCTCATCCAAGAAATCTAACGGTTCCAGCAATTCGATCGAGAACCTCAACAGCCTGCGTCTGCTGGGACCCGTGAGCGTCTTCTGCGACTTTCTACGTCTGAACCCAAAGATGCTGGACATTCTCGAGATCGCGATGAGTGAGCAACCGACAGCGAGTGCGTTCCTCGAAAGCTTTGCGAGCCTTGTGAACCATGTGAAGGTGAAAGAGCTCTACGCACCACTCGTGAACCTGAGGAACGACCAGCAGGAGCCACTTCGTGTGCAGCAGCTGTCGCTCAAGGAGAACCTGGAACTTCGCGGCTTTGCTCCGTTCACGGCACTACTGGAGAAATCGCCAGTTGCGACGGCCAAGTGGAACGACGAGCTCGCGCTCAGCACTGGTAGTGGCAACAGTAACGTGCCTACGAGCCTTCCAGAGACGGACGCGCTGCGCATCCGAGCGTGGAACCTGTACAACTTTGGCAAGTATCTTTGCGACGAGTACGAGGGCAACCCGTTACTGTACTTCTACCAGGGCACGTTTTCCACGTCGCCCACGGTTGTTGGCTCCAGCGGTGGTTCAAGCTCTGGAGGCGGTCTGAATATCTCAAACTCGTTCCTGCAGGCCGTGGCTGGTTCAAAGGAGAAGAGTCCCAGCGTTGCGCAGATACCGACGTTCAACCTTGGTCTCTATGGGTCAAAGGACAATGGCAGCGGCTCGTTCTCGTCCAAGCAGACCCCGACTGTGGCGGACGACGACGACGATTTCGACGACGAAGTGATTGTGTTTCAGCCCTCGCCGGCGATGAACCCGATGTCTGCGGCTCGTGGCAGTGGCGCATTTGGTGTCGGAAATGGTGGTGGTGACGCGATCGGTGGCGGCATGACGTCGTCATCACCGTTTGCAGATCTATCAAGTCCGTTCAGCATCGGCGCGCCGAACTCGCAGTCGACGCCCGAGCCAAAGCGCAAGTCTTTCAGCGATTCATTCGGTGGCGGTCAAGGAGGAGGATTCGGTGGCAGCAGCTCGGGACTCGGCTCGACGCTCGGGTACCCGAGTTTCCACAGCTTTGGGGACTTTGGTGGCTTCTCCGGACAGGGTTTGCTCGCCGGCTGGGGCAACAGCGACGCTGTGGCTTCTGGTACAACTAGCAATAATGGTGGTGGGTTGGGAAGGCCGCCATCCGTGCCCAAGACCAGCAGTGGAACGTTTGGGTTGCCTAGCAACAACAGTAGCAATGGAGTACCGTTCTCGCCGATGATGGACTTGGCCGCAGTCGAGCGCGAGAGCGCACTGTACCAGCAGGAGGAGTCGAGTTTGAGTGCATTCTTCAGCTCGTCGCAGCGCAGCACGAGCAGCGTGGACTCGTCCAGCGCGCGGACGTCACCCCGCCCACCACCGCCACCAGGTTTTGGTGGTGGTGTTGGTCTTGGAGCGAAATCGAATGCTGGCCAAGCGCCACAGCAACAGCAACAGCAGCAGCAGCAGTTTTACACGCGCAACCCGTTCATCAACCCATAAACGACGCGAAGCCTCCACCTGCCAAATTAATCGGCAGTGGAGGCTGCGGAACGGATTGAGAAACCAAGAGTGCTGAAGGAGATATCGGATGTTCAGTATCCCAGGGTCGATACCTCGAGTGTTAAGAGCGAGGTTCGACTCAAATGTCTACAGAGCCGCGCGCACTCAAGTGGCTGCACGCGGTGGAGATCGAGTAGCGAGAGCATGTAGAGAAACAGCGCGCCATCAGACAGAGTGAGAGAACAAGAAAGAAGCGAACATGGTGGTGATGAAGGAATGCCGGAGCGAGGTGAGAGATGAAAGCGGTGAAGAGGTGGAAACGCACGGTGCAGGCAGGTCTTCAGCACGCAGCACACGGATCTCAGCAGATCGGCAGACCAAGTGGCCCACATCCGCGACGGATGAAGACAAAGCACGAAGAAACAAGACACAAACATGAGAATAGGAAACCCACGGCGAGCACACCAATGAGATCATCTCCACTAACCAACGTGTAGTAGACGAGGACCAGAGGGAGAGAGAGACACACACACACGAAACAGAGATAGCGTAGAAGACCAAGCAAATGACAAATAGCACGTAGAAGAAGAAGGTAGAAAACGAACCGTTGGTGGCAGCACCACGAAACTCGATCATGTGGACACCTTGAACAGTTTTGCTCTCAGAAAGCCTTCAAAGTTGATTTTTTTCGATTTCCAACGAATCATAGGGTCCAAATCCACTAAATTTGATGCCAATTGGCTGAAAATCGGAAAACTGGATCACCAAAACGGGCCACTTTTCGTGCCTTCCATCTCCTTCACACAACTAACACACGACCAGATCAACGAGCGAAAATGGGCGGCGCAGCAAGCAAAGAGATCGCCAAGAAGGCGGTCGTGAAGGCCACGACGACCACGACCACAGCAGCTGCTGCACCTGTGGCTAGTGCGGCTAAATCTGCTACTCCACGTCGCGTGATCCGCACGGACCTGTCGCGTGAGGCGATCGTCGTGTCGCACCTCGACACGAGCACGCGCGACTTGAATGGCGCGAGCCTCATGCGCAACCCGAACGCGCCGCCGCAGAAGCCTGTGGAGCTGCAGGAGATGAACCTGACGTTGCTGGACGACATCAAGCGCTTCGAAGACTACGAGAAGGTCGACTATCTTGAGGTGCGTACGGCTTTATGCATTGCAGTTGCTAGCGATTCATTTTGGTTTGACTATTTGGAGTTACTGATCAATCCTGTGTGTGTGTCGTTATGGCCAACAACAGCAAAGTGACGCCGCATTCCAAGACACTGCGAGCTCGTACCGCGTGCGCTCGAACACGCCCGTGTCAATGCCGTCGGATCGCACTGCCGCCGTGTCCACGGGCTTTGGCGGTGAGGTCGTGGAGAAAATCCCCGGACGCCTCGCGAACCGCGAACTGCGCGAGCTGCTGCGGCTGCGCTACGAGAACCCGATGGTGTGGACGAGCGAGAAGCTCGCGCAGCACTACACGATGGACGTGGAGGTGGTCAGCAACATCCTTGCGAGCGTCGGACCGCCAGACGTGTTGGAGCCACGCGCCGCGTCCGAGTTCCCGTATGGCGTCTGGTTCGACCAGCGCACTATTGGCGTCTGAGCAATGCGTGTACAATGTTCCCTTTATAACTAAATAGAGCGTAGGCTTAAGCGGCTTCGTACCATTGTTAACTTTGTTGTGCAGCTCTTGCCCTTCGTTCATTCGACTATGATGGCGCCTTTGCCTGTCGTTGTGCTGTTGACCTGGCACTTGGGTCTTGACACTTTCATGGCGGCCGCTTCGCCGATGACCACAATGATCCCAGCGTCGTTCACTTCATGCGAACACTAATGGTCGAGACTGGCGCACTCGTTAAATAAAGAAATATATTTCGCGGGGAGTTCGGTGACTTCTTCATCGGGCCAGAGAGATTTTGGTGTCGACGAAACAAAATATTCCGCTCGTGGATAAAAAGCGATGGCCACGTATGGGCAGTCAGACAGCATTCGCGAGCTAAAGCGCAAGTGTCGTTCATTTGGAGTTCCATAGCGAGCGTGTCGAGGCACATCAAGCAGCCGACTACACAAGCACCCAACCAAAGCGGTGCACGCCCTTTTTATCGCTGCAAATACAGCACCACCTAGTACAGTACCTCCGGGGGCATTGATCGAAACTGGTGATCGAGTCGCGGGTGAATGGGTGGATGGGTGGTTAGCGTCTTGCCTTGTGCGGAGGGGAGCGAGCGAGCCTCTGTTCTGGGGGTCTTCTCCAAACAAACAACCAAGGAAGGGCTGCGAGAGCACACGAGCGACCAGCATGAGCAAGTTCCAGCCGTTCAAGCCGTTCCGGTTCGCGGACCTCCTGACGCCACAGCAGCGCCAGAAGGTACGCAACATGCGCATGACCACGTAGCCCGGACATAGACGCGTCGATTGGTGCCCCACGTCTCGTGGCGATCGCTGGTTGCTTTGACATCGCGTGGCGAATGTGTGGCATGGTGGCGATCATCCTCCTCCATGGCCCATTTTCATGAAGCGTGATGCCGTCGTGTGGACATATAGCGCTGCGCTATCTAGTGTTTGTCTGCTGTGCACTGATACTGACACTTGTTGCTTTGTTTGCATGTATTATTGATTGTAGCTCCGTGAGCTCTTCTTGTTCACGGAGGCGTCCGGCACGAAGCAGGACTACCAGGCGCCGTCGGGCGACCAGAAGTACCGCTACCCGGCGCCGTCGAGCCAGCCGCCCGCGCACGTGCCGTCGACCGACAAGAAGGAGAACATCTACAACACGCAGTACTACACGCGCGACATCCGCCGCATGGCCGTGCCGCTCGAAGTCGGCGTGCACCCGTCGATTGCCGTCGAGAAGCGCGCCGAGCTGCCGAAGGACGCCAAGCGCGGCTCCCCAGGCAACAAGGTACTGCCGATTATTAGCTATTACGCTAGTGCGTTGTAATGGTTTGTTGACTGTTGATGATGGCTTGCGTGTGGTGTTAGAACCCTGCCGTGCTGGCGTACGACCCGACTGGCACCCGCTCTGCCATGAGCACCACCCACGGTATGAGCTCTTCGCCTAGACAGCTAGCGCCTGAGTTCTGTGTAGATAATGTCGTTGTGATGATGCTGATAATGATGCTTTGTTGTTGTTTTATTCGCAGAGGCCCGTGACAAGCTGATTCTGAGCCACGCCGCGAGCCACAACGTGCGCTTCGCGTGGGAAGGCCACGACGAGGAGATCATCGCGGACTACGAGTCGAAGAACATCCCTCCGGTGCCAGGCCGTCCGTTCGAGTGGGACATGCCGGACCAGGCGCGCACCCGCCGCTGGTAATTTGCGCGCTGGCGCACAATGAGGAAACCGCAGGAGTCATTTCAACATCTGCCAGCATCAGCATGTATGGGAAAGGAGAGAATGCTGTTGAGGTGTTTCATGTTGAAGAGCGACGCGCTGCAGAAGGCCTCTACCGCCCGCGACAATAGCGCTTTATATACTGGTAATGCCTACAAATCAAATGAGCAAGAAAATACACAAATTCGACCACCATGATGCATGATGCTCACCTTCCAGAGCGCCACGCTAAAGGCAAGCCAGAACACAACCAGTCAGTCACATACTCTTGTGTCTTTCGAGTCTGATCTTCAGATTGACAGCGGCCATTAACAGCGAGGTGGGCTCCGTGTGTGTGTGCCATGTGGACGCATGATGAGAAGCACACTCGTCCGATGTCTTTTCATCATGGCTTCTCCGAAGCTTCACAATACCCTATAATACATGTCATAAGCAGACCCAGTGTACTACTGAATCCTTTCAAAAATGATAGTACCGCTTTTGACATGCATTTTAGGGTAAGCATCAGCAAGGAACCGAAACTAAAGAAGTCAGGAGTCCTAAATAACCTTGGAAAGAGGCAAAGGAGCAAGCGACAGCTTCCCTAGTATCCCATTGTATAGATTCTCCCGCGTGAATTCCGAGCCAATGGACAGAATCAGTACCTCCTTACAAATCCCCTATTTAAAAACATGGATGTCCACCTCTTTACATACTATTAAAGAGGTGGACATCATATTTTTAGATAGGGGATTTGTAAGGAGGTACTGATTCTGTCCATTGGCTCGGAACTCACACAAGTGACATGGCAGCAGTGATTATAAAGAGGCGAAGAAGGAGAAGCAAGCGACAGACCAAACTGCAAACGGCGAGACAAAGCGATCCGCACGACACGACACGATCACATTCTCTCTCGCACCACCAGACCGCCAGCACACAGCAAGAAGCCACCAGGCATTAGCAGCGCCTTCTTCTTTCTACAGCCATGCAGTTCGCGACGGTTCCAGAGCTCACACCGCCGCCGCCGCCCGAGGCCGTGTCTAAGACGGACAAGTCGGTCACGCTGCGCACCAAGCTGGACGCGCAGCCGCTCGACCGCAAGCTTGCGTTCCAAGTGGTGCGTCTTGTTGTTGCATACACCTTGCTTTACGCTGCTACGAGGGTTAGTATTCATGCGTTTACATTGCGTTGTGTGTGGATAAGTAGAGCCACAGTGAGCACGGGTACGTGTACTACTCGTGGACCGAGTCGGAGCCGTTCGCCGGGACGATGTACCCAGTGAAAGGACTGATGCCCAACACGGTACGTGCGTGTGCATCGATAGCGCTGCTATGATATTTTAACCTGATGTTGTTATGGTACTAATGAACGTTGCGATGACTAAATAGAACTACGTGTTCCGCGCGCGTGTGGTGGACGAAGCGACGAAGCAGTGCAGCGAGTGGTCGATCTTGACCGCGTACATCCGCACGTTCACGGTACGTAGCCATGGATCTCGCATTGCCTGGGAGAGACAGGAATGTGGATTCATCTCATCATGAATGGGTCATTAACGACGCACTTTTGTTTCGATTGCCAACGACGCAGGAGGAGGAAGATGCGAAGCGCGCGGGCACGTACTTCGAGCACGTGAGTCTCTCTGCTGTATCAGACTCGCTATACGCATGCATGATGTGGGAGCAAGGATTAACCAAACAGCAACTTGTGGTATTCTCGTAGGCTTTGAAGCTGGAGCGCGAACAAAAATCCATTCTCCAGAAGCAGATCTCCAAGCTCACAGTCATGTAAGCATCTTAGTCTCCTTTTTATTGTGTACCCGGTCTTTGAGTATGTACGATCTACTGACTTGACCATCTTGCGATGAACCATTCGTTGTAGGCTGGATGGTAACGCGCGCAAGACTGAGCAGGGTCCCAAGACGACGGCCAAGATCCACGAAGACATGCTCTCGAGCCGCCGCGTGATCGACACGACGATCTCGAAGCTCCAGAGAGAGCTGAGCACGCAGAGCGCAGCGCTGCAGTCGATCAAGAGTCAGCGCGCCGCGGACGAGCAGATGATCACGGACTTGCTGAATGAGCAGGAGAACCTGCGTCTCGCGCAGCGGTCGCAGACGGACCAGGCCAAATACGAGCAGGAGATGGCGCAGCTGCGTGAGCAGCTCGAAAAAAACGAAAGTGCGCTGCACAAGCACCAGGAGCAGGTGATCGCGAGCCATGACCAGATCGCCACGTACGAGGCGTCACTCGCGAAGACCCAGGAAGAGATCAAGCGCAAGGAGGAGGATGTCGAGCGCCTCATGAACGACTGCAACCGCATGGTGCAGGAGCAGGCGGACATCGCCGCCGTTAAGCAGCTGGAGATCGAGGACGCGCTCATGGAGGCCAAGACGTCGCTTGAGCAGCAGTTGGACATCAACACGTACCTGCGCGACGAGGTCACGCGTCTGCGCGAGGAGAACCACCACCTGAAGAACCAGATCCAGGAGATGGACTCGGAGATCGCACCCAAGCTCTTCCGCCTCGAAGATGAAAACGAGCAGCTGCGCGCGCAGCTCGCCGCCTACCGACGATAAGCGAAGTGCTTTTCGAGTGAAGATGGTGGTGAGCTGATGATCCAGAAGCCTGACTGTCTCCTAATGCCTGCCTGCTTTTGGTGAGCTGCCATCTCTTTCTGACTTGTCTTCACAGCGACGTCACATGACGACGCGAGGTGACTTTGATACTTTAATATACCTATTTGACTACACAGCTTCGCGAGTTCTCTGGTAGTGTGCTTGTATTGTATTTCATGGGTTACTTACTGATTGCTTGAAGACTGCAGGGACTGCCGAGTTAGAAGCCGTCGTCTTCGTAGTCGTCAAAGCCGCCGAGCGTGAACGTGTTCGCCGAGCCCAGAGGAGGTAGACGCGACGGCGGAGAGCTCGCTGAGAGCGCTGGCGATGGGTCGAATGTGCTCCTCGACGACCGGCCCTTGTGCTTCTGCTGAGATTTGCTGCTCTTGCCCATTAGCGCTCGCAGCTCGCGATCTCTGTCGTCGTAGCTACCGTCCATGGACGAGCCCACGGACATGCCGTGGCCGCGCATCGTGGCTTCTAAATAACTTAATCCCTTGAACGACGCGCTGCCCGACATGCTTACGTCGTCGTCGCGGTCACGATCCTCGTCCTCCACGTCTTCATCTTCATCGTCATCATCGTCCTCCTCCTCATCGTCATCGTCGTCGTCTTGGTCTTCGCCTCCTTCTTCGACGTCGAACTCCTTGATGATGGCCTTGACGGCGTTCATGGCGTCGCAGTTCTCACTCGACGTCGGGTCCGCGTGCTTCCAGTATAAATATGACGGCCCAATGTACTTGAACGACCGGCGCAACAAGTACGGGTCGAACGGGAAGAATGTCTCGAGCGGCTGGCGCTGGCCCAATAGCACTGAACTGCTGGCATTCGAGGAAGTCGGCGCCGCGGACCGCTCCATGGTCTTGGCCTTGGTCTTGAACGCACCACCTTTGCCGGAGCTGCTGATCGCCTGATCCACCTTGTCGATACACTCCTCCGAGATCAGGTCGAAGGTCTCGACAAAGTTGAGGAACTCCGTGGCCACGGTCTGCTGGCAGAAGGCGAGTGGGCAGTACGAAGTGGACGTGATGAGCAGACGCTCCCAGCCAAGGGTGCGCAGAAAGTCGTAGCCGTTGGGTGTCTGCGCGATCTCGAGCCCGCGGAAGCAGAGCATGTAGCAGACAGTCTGCAGCGTCGAGATGAAGATCGACTCCTGGAAGTTGCCGCGCTTGTTGGCCTCGAGCTCCGCCTGCTCGGCCTCCAGTGAACCGCTCTCATCCAAAGGCTTGGGCTGCAGCGTGGCATCGTAGATGTCCATCTGATCGTGCATCCACTTGAGCAAGTGGTAGAGCGCCTTCTGGATATACGACACGGAGATGTACTTGGCACGCGCGAGGAAGCTCGCCAAGTAGGCGCCGCAGCTGTGGCGCGTCACAGGCGGTACCTGCGGGTCCAGCGACGCGGCGAGCAGCTGCGAGATGAGCACGTCTTGGAACTGCGGGTCCATGCGGCAGATGTAAAAAAGCAAGAACTGCGGGTACTTGGACCGGTGCGTGTTGAGGATCGAGTGCTCGAAGACCTTGAGCAGGAAGCGGAAGACCGTGGCTGCCTTCTGTACGTTGATCCTGCTATTGTCGTTGCCCTCGGCGTCCTCCAGTGATGCGCCCACCGTCGTGTCGATGTGCGCAAACATGACGAGCATCATCTGGTCGAGCTTGTCCGCCATCTCGTCCACTTTGGAGCTGTCGGGCGGCAGCAGGTCGTCGTCCAGAAAGTCGTCCATCGTGAAAATATCCTCCTCTTTCTCATCTAGCTTGATCTCGACGTCTACCGCGACGAGCTGGTCCACGATGAGCCCAAAGATGCGCTCCTGGAGCCCCGGCAGATACGTCGAGAGCTTGAGCACGTTCTTGAGGTACGCCACCTGGAACGTCGCGTCCAGACGCTTGTGCGGGAAGTGTTCGCAAATGACTGGGAAGAGAACGTTTGCAGCCGTGGGTACGAGCGCGAGCACGCGCTGGTACGTCTCGTGCACGAATGCGTAGCGCTGCTCAATACGCGCTTCGACGTCGATGGGCTCAGCTACAGGCGCGGGTGCTGCTGCAGAGGATGCTGACGGCTTGATACCACCGAAAGAGGAGCCAATGGAGATTCGCTTGATTGTTGCAGGCGCCGGCGGTGGCAGTAGCGATGCCGGCAGCTGCACGGGTCGACACAAGTTGCGCGTGAGCATTTGCAGCGTGGGCAGTACGTACACCGTGTTGCTAGACACTAGGTGCACGATGAAGCGCATGAAGGCTTCGATCTCGGCGCGCTCCTCCAGGAAATGAAACTTGAAGAGCACGTCGAAGAGCTGCTGGTACGCCTGTGGCTCGTTCGCCATGGTCGAGATGCAGCGCGGCAGCGCCAGGTAGATCTTGCGCCGCGTTTTCACGTCCGCCTTGCCGGGCGTCGACAACTGCTGGATCAGGAACTGGTAGTTCGTGCCATTGCCCTACAGGCCATCACAATAGAGCAACAACAGCGATGGTGTGAGCAAGCCGTGCACGAAGAGCGCCATATACTCTCGATCATCAACCCAGCCACGAGCGTGAACACGGCTGCGCAAGTCGCCATGCAGTCAGACGTATCGTAGCATCAAGAGCATGGGCTAGAGTGACTGGCACATGAGGCGCACCTTGAGCTTGAGGTCGAGCGCGTTCTCGATGAACTGGTGCATGCTCGCGAGCTCCTCCTCGGCGATCACCATGGCCGACGACGCGCCACTTCCAGCCATTGCTTCTGCTTCTGGCTTTGCGTTCTTCAGAATGGGCAGCAAGCAAGCAGTGCCTACAACGAAACAGATGTTGCCAAAACGCGCGGTTTATCTGTGAATTTAGAGAAAATATGCTCTTTTGCAGCTCACACTAATAAACCATTTCAGATATAACAAACAGATCAGCTGATCGGCTGTACCCATGTTTCAAATCCAGTGTACCCATTATTTGTATTTGGATGATGGACAATGGCCCTCACTTGTCTCTCGCCACGTCTTACGTCTCGCGTGCTCTCTGCGGTCTCTCTACGTGACCGCGATTTTGTGCGCGAAGGAGGAGCAGACGATCGCGAGCGCCAGCATGGGCGACAGTGGCGCCTGGAAGTCGAGCGAGAAACGCGACTTGGTCACTTTGCCGAACCTCAGGAACACTTGAGTCTCATCCGGGAACTCGGCCTCCATCTGCTCGTTGTCCTGCTCGGGCACCATGAGAAAGTTCTTCTTGGACGCGAGCTTGACGCGGCCGTGGAAGTTGAGCGTCCAGGCGCCCAGCTCGTCGTTCCACGCGGGTTTCTTGGTTTCAAAAGTCAGTAGGTCGCACTGGAATTCCGTCTGCTCAACCGCGCCGTAGGGCGTCTCCAGGTTCCGAGCTGACACTGTGCGTGACGGCCTCAGTCGCATCGCGCGACCACGACCGTCGTGGTCGTCGGTGTCGTGCCAGAGCGCGTCGATACTCCCGCCGGCGTACTCGAAACTCGTCTCCAAGTCGTCAAGAGAAAAGTGGCGCAGCCGTTCGATGAGCGAGAGCTGCCGCTGCTGCTTGAGGTTCTTGTAGCGCTCAGCGATGCTGCCGTTACGGTCCATCATTGTGTTACTGTTGTGAATATTGAAGGACGCACGGTCGCTGCCCATGCCGCTACCGGTCGTCGCCGCCCGTGGCCGCTGCTGAGGCTGTTGCTCCTGAGTACCTGGGTCCTCATCACCATCGCCTTCTTCGCCTGGGACTGGCTGCTGCTTGGGAAAGACGCACTTGAGGAAGTTCGGCACTCTTCCCAGCACATTCGAGCTGTAAACCAGTAGCCCCAGTTCGTTGCGGCGCTTCTGCTGGTGGTCGAGTACCGTGAACTCGGTGCCGAGGAAGTTGGGCACCATCTGACCGAGGTACACGGCCGAGTCTTCGCTCTGTGGGAGGTCCTTGAACTCGCGCAGGTGCGAGTCCTGCAGCGTGTGGAACACGAACACGCCTGTGCACTCGTTCACGCACGAGCACGCCATGATGAATTCGCCCGTGTCCTCGTGGTGGAAGTTGAACGCCGTCACGGTCTCCCCTCGCAGACGCTCAACGCAGCCAAAGATGAGCTGCTTGTCGCTACGGCTCGCTGAGCCTGTGGCTGAGTCTAAAGTTGGCTTGGGCGGCGGTGGGCGGTAGAATTTCTCTTTGTGCTGGTGGATGAACCGCTTCGCCTGGATAATGTCCATGTCGCTGTTGTACACGCTCAAGTCACCCGCGGCCTCGAGTGACTTGAAGTGCAGCACGTGTCGCCGGCCACTGATGTCGCGCAGCTTTGCTAGCGTCTCCTGGAAGCTCATTTCGAGGCAGGAAGTACCATCGATGGCCGTGAGCACGTCGCCCACGCGGATGATCCCACACTGGATCGCCGGGCCGTCCTGGTCGTTGAGCACCTTGCGAAAACCTTTGACGACCGCCTGGCGGCCGTACCAGTCGGTTTCGAGCTCCAGGCCAATCGGACCTTTCTCAAAGGTGACGTCGTACGAGTCATAGCCTCGTGCCTGGGCTCTTGCTTGGTGAGGCGTCGCTTGGTCACCTTCACTCGAGAAGAGCCGTGTGGACCAGGAGGACTGCGCCATGCTGGCTGAGCCTGCGCCAGGTGATGAGGATCGGAACGACGACAGGCGGGACAGCACGGCTGAGGCAAAGGTCTCGAGCGTACCGCTCACTTGCTTTTGCTGGCTCTGATACATCGTGAGGCTCTGCGAGTTCTTTTGGTTGTGGCTGTAGTGCTGAGGCTGCTGCTGGTGCGGCCGCGCCTGGTACATGTCCTTGTGATGGTACTGGCTGTCAGGTTCATTAACATCATCATCATCACTGCCGTCCGAGGTGGCGCGCGGGATGCGCTGCCAGCCAGTGTACTCGTGCTCAAACTTGGCGTTCTTGTTGCTCGCGCGTCGGCTCCTGTTGGTCGCCCTCTGATCTTCCTGGTCGTCATCGTCGTTCAGGTCGAGCTCTTGGAGATGCTGTTCCTGTTTGGAGTAGTTCATGAATTCGCCCCACTCTTCGTCATCTTCGTCCTCTTGGTCGTACACCTTGAGTGAGGCCGTCTCTTGCTGGCTTGGAGTGGCCGTCAGATGCGAATTGCCGAACCACGGGTCGGCCGCGCGTGTGAGGTTTAGCGGCGAGAGCGGGTCGAACTCGCTGATCGTCGACGTCGTGCTCCCGAACGATGCGTTGTCGAGTCGGCGGTCCGAGTACTTGGACTGAGACGTCTTCTGAGGCGAGAGCTTCTTAGCGGAAGATGGAGACGCGGCGATCTGCATGGTGGGTGGTAGGTGCTGGTGGAACGACGCGTACGCATTGCTCGTGAAGAACGACATGGTTGACAACCAAGGTGCGGAATGCCTCAATAGCACAGGTCCTTCCTTCTGTGACAGGAGATGTCAGCCGCGGATACGGAAATGGCCTAGCGGACCAGCTTGATGCCCTCAGAGCTCGCCCTTCGCGAGGCGAGCCAACTAAATAAAGCCCCCGTAGCGTTTGGAGAGAGAGAGAGAGCGCGATCTGATGAGGAGCAGCATGAGAATAGATCGAGATATCCAGGATTATCATGTACAACGGGCCTCGTGATTGCCTTTCTTGTCCCTATTGCACATGACACGCATGTACGAAATGAATGGCTACCACTCGGGTAGCCTACGCATATATATATACATATCGAATGGAACACTAGACAACCTCCATGAGCAGTGCCACACCGGCGAGGATCCACTTGGACGGAGGCGACTTGGTGCGCAGCTGGGCCGTGAACACGTACGTGGGGCCGCGCTGCTGAGTCTTGTACACGGGGCACTCGAACGCGCCCATGGCCCCAGTACTACCGCCGCCACCACCAGCCTCCTTACTTCGAGCCCCAGCTGCACCAGAGGTCGTAGACTTGACGACCGCGCGGCAGTTCATCACGGGCATGGTCACGTACATCTCCTTGGGCAAACTCGTGTCGAGCATGCCATTGCCAAAGTCCCAGCGCGCGCCTTCGAGCGCGAGTCCGTGAATGTATTGGCCGTCCCGCGAGGGCGCGTCGATGGCGTCCACGCTGCGCTTGGTGATGTCGGTCGTTATGCTGAGCTTGTCGAGCTCGAGTGCGTTCTTGCGCGCGCAGGTCTGTAACACTGCCGTAAGGAAGGACTGCGGGTTGAAGAGCCCCGGGAACCAGAGTACGAGCGGCAGCTCTGGTGCCTGGGCGCTCCAGTCCTGGAGCTGCGTGATTCGCTGCTGTAGATTGGCGAGCCAGGGCGCAAGTGACCTCCGCGAAGGGAACGCCGCGGCCTCCCAGCTCGGAGGCACCTTCTCGTAGTAGAGACACTCCTCGAGGCTCTCCATGGCCTCGGTGAGCGTCACTTCACCGCGGAAGCCCATCTCAAGCTCCACGAGCGACCGCGTCATCTCACAGAGCAAGTCGTTCATGCGCTCGCACTCCTGAAGCAGCACGTTCTGGTACGGATCCATCTCCTCCGCTGCGGCCATGGCCAGCGCCGCCGCGGTCGAGGCACTGCGGCCGCCCTTACCGCCTGATGAGTTGGAATTGCTGCTGAGGCTCTCGGAGGTCTTGAAGAAGAGCTCCTGAATGTCGAAGCGGAACTCGCGGTAGTTCTCGAGAATGTCCTGGAGAACGCCCTCCGCCACCATCTGGATCGCGTCGGCGCTCTCCTTGGCGTCCTTGCCGCCAGAGCTGTCGCTGCGTGTGAGAGTGAGGATCGTCTTCACGAGCTTCTCGCCGTACTCGGTGCGGAACGCGACCTCGGCGTTCGGGTGGAGCCCGAACGCCGTCGGCGTGTCGTTCTGCAGCGCGTTCTCAATGTGCTCGAGCATGCGGTCGAAGCCCGCACTGAGCTTGGGTGCCAAGAATTCGCGGCGCTGGTGCATCCCGCCGCCACCGCCGCCACCACCAGAGCCTTCACCAGCGTCTCCACTAGCACCAGGCTCGCTGCCACCGCCACTACCGCCAGAGCCACTGCCACCACCACCGCCTAGACTCGCATCATCCCCATAGGGCACCATGGAGAGCTCTTCGAGTAGCTCGTCTCGTAGAAAGTAGCCCAGGTACGTGCCACAGACCAGTCTGTCCAGCTCGTTCACAATGTGGCCGCCGTACATGATCTCGCCAAACAAGTACCTCAAATCCTGCCAGGGTACGCGCGCAGGTGCGTTTTCCATATAGTTCTTGAGCACTGTGCAGCTCGCGATCAGATCACTGGCCGCGAACGGGTACATCATGTTGAAGCCCTGGGCGCCGAATTTCTTGCGCTCGAGCATGAGCGAGTGGAAGTAGCACATGGCGAATAGAATGCATCTCGTGCGCGGCTCGAGCTCGTCCACCTGCGCCTTGTTGAAGCAGCAAAAGGCGCGTTTGACGTTGGCCTTGAGTCCCGTGGGTGGCTCGTTCGTGAGCTTGATGGAGCGCTCAAGCAGGCCGATGGGGATGCCCGGAGACGGATCGCTCGTGATGAAGAGCCGAAAGCTTGGGTGCAGCCCTCCGGAGACGGCCACAACTGACCGCGAGCGGCCTGAAGGGGCTTCACTACCACCGCCACCACTAGTGGTTAACTGGGCCACATTCAGGTTCAAAGATGCGTAGGAGGCCGTCTTGCTGGCCTTGGCGAGCTGCTCAAGCCACTTGTCGAGCTCCAGAAGCCACTTGGGCATCAAGTGCACGTTGTTGAGGATTACCCAGTGACCATTCTCGACCGACAGCTGCAGCGTCTTCATCGCGATGCTCTCCTGGCCCTGGCCGAGCGCGATGTTGTGGTAGTCGACGCCCTTGATGCGCTCCTGATCCTGCATGGCCAGCTTGTCCACATCGCCCACGACGTCTGTGCCGGGGGACAAGATGAAGTACATGGGCGTCCAGGGCGTGCTCTCCTTGAAGGCGCTCCTCAGTATCGCAAAGCTGTTGAGCTGCGCATCGCAGTTGAGGTACTGCGCCCCATTGGGCAGTGTCGCCAATATGAAGTTGCTGATCGCCTGCGTGAGGCGGTCTGGTCGCATGCACTTGACCACCAGGAGCTTGAGAAAGGGCGCGGATTTGTCGAGCTCGCGCCAGTCGAGTGGCAGCTTCTCAGTCTCGGGGCACATGGCATTATACCACTCCTTGAAGCGCGCCTCGGATTCTTCGAGGTCGGCCACGAAGCGCTCGAAAGCTTCGAGCGTCACGAGCGCCTGGAGTGACTGCCACTGCGAGTCACTGAGCCACGGGATCGAATTCTCCGGCCCCACGACCTTGGGACCTTGCAGCAGGAACCGCGCGTTCTCCTCGCTGTACCCAGTGTTGAGGCCGATGACTCCGCGACGCAGAAGCGAGAGCACCAGCTGCGTGAGGAAGAGCAGTTTGTGCTCCTCAAAGAGCCCACGCGAGATCATCGCAAAGAGCGTCCAGCGCAGCGCCTCTTTCAGGATCGGCACGCGCTCAAAGGCCGCCGAGTACGATGCCACCGACGTGCTACTAGTAGTTACAGACTCGGAGGCTGAGTCCAAGCCTAGACCCGGAGTCCGGGTGACGGTGCTCATGGCCACGTAGAAGAATGTCATGAAGGACTCGAGCGAGTAGCGGTACATGTGGTTTACCTTGCAGAGCTGACCCATGAGGAAGTACATCATGCTCGCCTCGTTCGCCACGGGGCGATACACTTCACGCGCCAGATTGATCTCTTTCTCGGCATCCTTGCCCTTTAGTAGTGCGATGGCGACCTCGTTGGCTGTGAGCTTGGTCTTCTCGAGCCCTTCGATGAGCGGGACGTCGGACAAAATGTCCTCGGGCGCATTTGAGAGCCGCTCCAGGAGCTGATTCTCGAGCTGCAGCAGCTGGATCTGGTAGCCGTTGAACTCCTGCTGCAGCACCTGCTTCTGGCGCTCGAGCGCCGGCTGTTCGAGGTTGACGATGCTGGCCAGGATCTGGTCTTCGAGCCCTTTCTCGGTCACGCTGAAGTCGATGAGCGTGCAGTAGGCGAGCAACTCGGGGCGGTAGTGCGGGTTGGGTAGCTTCGTGTGCAGGAAGAGTCGGAAGCGCGGGTCGTACTCGATCTCTTCGGCCGCAAAATGCAGGAACCAGTTGCGGCCTTTCTTGTACACCTGTCGCATGAGCACGGGCTCGAGCGACGCGTCGATGACCTCGCCCAGGTTCTCGAGGATCACGCTCTGGCCGCCGCTGATCGCGGTCTTGAGCGTCTTCATCCAGTTCTTCTGCGATTGATGCAGGATCACCAGTGGTGGGAGCAGAGGCTGGTCTGGGGCGCCGTTACTACCACCTTCTTGGCTAGGCTTGTGGCTAATGTCGCTGGTCTCTCCTTGGCCACTAGGCTTACTGTTGTCATCTTCAAAATCCCGCGAGCGCAGCCACTTGATGCCCTGGAGCTGTGGGTCCACAAGTAGCGGCCAGCGCGCGCAAGACGTGATGATACAGCCGTTCTCGATCGAGATGCGGTCAGCAGGAAGGCCCTCGTTCATCCACTGGGCCACGGCGCTACTATCACTTAGCACTTCCACGGGATCCACGCCATTCACTCCCGCTAGTTCGCTTCCATTGTCACCAGCCTCGTTATCACCATTGGTCATGCCATTGAGCGACGAGGTCGAGTCGTTACCATCACTGCCTAAGTTGTCGGGACCACTATCGTCCATACCACGAGAGCCACCCCGGCCGCGAGTCATCTCACTCCCGAGCTCACCACTGGCGCCCAAGCCGAGCGTGATGGGGATTTCCCTCGTGAGCAGGTCCGGGAACCACGTGTTCTTCCACAACTGCGCGCGGAAGCTCGAGTTGAAGGCGCCGATGTAGCTCACGAAGCCCGCGGCAAGCAGCGTGTCGCCGATCAACGCGCTCTCCCCCGCTCTCAGCGCATCGATCTCGCGGCTCCAGCGCTCATTCTCCGACGCAAGGCCGTTCACAAGTCTCTCAGCGAGAGAGAGCCGCTCTTGGCACGCGTGGGCCTCGGCCTCGACCTTGGCCTTCTCGTTGGTCGCGTCGCGGAACGAGAGCTGCAGTTGAGTCAACTGGGCCTCGACCTCAGCCACGAGCTTCTGCACGGCCGCGAGCTCCACGTCGGCGTCGCTTTTCTGTCGGCGCGCGTCCTCCAGCGTGTCCATGAGCGGCTTGACACGCACGTACACGTGGTGGAACGCGATGATGTTGACGACCCAGACGCACAAGTTGGCGGCCGCCACGGACTTGCTCTTCATCTTCTCAAAGTTGAAGTTCGGGTCGTCGTTGATGAGTGGGTCGACTCGCGCGACGATCTCCGGCGGGATGTTCTCCTTGTCGAATTGCTCGAGCTGCGTCTTGAAGACGTCGACCTTGGCCATCATCTTCTTGGCGTTGTCCCAGCTGAAGTTCTTGGTCTCGTTCTTCACGAGCATGAGCACGGCCGCCGTCACCTTGTCTACGCCTGCCGGCGGCTTGCCCATGGACTTGAGTTCGGTTAATGAAGCCTTGTTGAGGCAATTGACAGCCTGCTGCGCTGCGTCCAGCGCGGGCTTGGCGATGGCCAGCTCGACCGCAGACTGGGCTTCGATGGTAGTGGCGATCTCGGCGGCTTTCGCAGCCTTGGCGCGCTCGTCGTCAGCACGGCGCTGCTTGACCTCGGCGTCCCCGCGCTGCTTTCCCATCTGCTCTAACAGCGCGTCAGTCGCCTTCTTGCGCTCGTCCACCTTCTTCATGGTCTTGCGTAGCTCCTCCTGAAGCTCGGCCACGTCCATCGCGGTCTTCTTGAGCGTCGCGAGCCCCACTTCGAGTCGCTTGATCTTCACAAACTGCTTCTTGCGCCGCTGGGAGAGCAGCATGCGGTAGAACCGAATGAGCTCCAGGAAAGATGTGGGTGTGACGTAGTTGTATCGCGCGTATGAGCGTTCGTACTGGACGCTGGCAATGGTGACCGAAGAGTGCATCTCGGCCATGTGGTGACACACGTTCTCTTGGATGGCCTGCGTGCCTAAGGCCACGTCCTTGAGGAACTGGAACGACACGTCCACGAGCGCCTCCTTGGGCCACGCGTGAAACCAGTCGATTGCGCAGCAGCTTGCAAATGATGGGAAGTTGCGGCATCGCACTCTTAGATCGGCACCCACAGGCGAGAATGCGAGCACCAGGTGCACATTTGCGCGCACGCGGTCATAAAAGAACTCTTGGAGCTGCTCCTTGGTGTCTGGGATGCCCTTGGCCTTCGCCTCGAGTCGTAACGAGCTGATCATGGCGTCCATCTCCTCGACTCCAAAGAGATCCGGGATATACCCCGAAGTTAGGAGGTCGTTTAGGGGCACAAGGAAGTGCGGGTCCCCACTGAGTTGCGAGTCCGTGAGCAAAAGCACCAGGGGCTTGGCGGGGCGGATCCCAGCCTTGCGGTACACGTCTTTGAGGTCTTCTCGCAGCTCGTTCATTCCATAGGTCGGCGAGGCGCTGACACTCAACGTGCTGAGAGCGTAGCCGCAGATAAAAGCCGCGAGTCTAGAGAGCGACTGCTTGCCTGAGCCGCCGACGCCAATGAGCAGCGCGTTGCCCCGCGGGTTGCTCAGGATTCTTACGATGCGCGTGATGTGTTCGAGCGCTTGGTCAAAGAGTACGAGGTTCATGACTGGAAAGACGTCATTGTACTCCTTGAGCTTGAGCTCCAGACAGGTTGTGAGCTGCGCCTTGTCACCCACAGGCGCGTAATTGGCCAGCGCCACGCTCTCGACTTCTGTATCACCATTGCTATTCGAACCAGAGCTATTAAGGAACCCAACGCAGATGAGTGGCGAGGCGAAGAGCTCAGTCTGGTCCTCCTCGAGGTGCCTCTTGGTCTGCTCGACGGCTATCTCGGTGAATCGCTGGATCTCACTGGCACTACCCATGCGGTCGCTAAACACGCGGTAGCACTCGTGCAGCCAGAGCCTTGAGAATTTGAGCGAGTGGGTGAGAAAGGACTCGGGTTTGGTCATGAAGAGCCCCTGGAAGACTGCGCTGAGCTCGCGCATGCTGAACACATGGTGGAACTTGGTGGCCGTGGGCAGAAAGTTCGCGCGCACATCGTAGTACAAGTCCACGGAGGCCGCGACGATCGCCGGCACGAGCTTCTTCACCTTCTCGGAGAAGTGCTGCAGGTGCTGGCTCAATAGACTCGAGTAGATCATCACCAGGTCCTGCTTGGGCGGGATGTTGACGCACAGTGTGGAGAAATGCCGCTGCAGCCGCGGGTTGACCGTGAACGAGCCGGCCTTGTGGTTCATACAGCCTAGCAACTGAACGTCTTGGATCGTCTTCTTGACCGTGAGGTCGTGGCGGTCAAACCACGCGCCGTAATCCAGGTACTGCCGTAGTAGGGCGAGCGCCGTCTGAGTCCCATAAACCTCAGCCTGGGGCATGTTCAGGTCGTCCAGGAAATACACGAGTCGGCGGTTGTGCGTGGGTCCAAAGACCCGCCCCGAGCGCTTCTCCACGTATTGCTCGAGTCGTAGTTGTAGCTGCCGTGCGTCCATGTAGTGGTGCATCGTCACGTGCACCGACGTGAGCTCGTCGTCTACGTTGCGCAGGTGTTCCTGGGCGATCGAGGTCTTGCCCGAGCCGCTGCAGCCCACCAGTAGAATCGAATGTGCACCTGGAAGCAGCAGGTCCATGAGCGAGTGGATTCGCGTGGACTCGACCGTTGGAATGATAAGCGAGTAGAACGGGCCGTCGCTACCGCCGATACTCGCGGGTAATTTGTCGCTCCAAGGCACGAGCTCGTTCTTGAGGAGGTCGTAGTACAGATCAAAGAGATTCATGCTGTGGATAGATGAGGCTGACGACGATGAGCCATCCCCGGAAGCATTACTATTGGTGGTGGTGGTTGCGGCTGTCGGCGGCAGCTTATACTTGGCGATGGCTCGTAGCGCACCTGAGAACACCCGTCGCTGATCGTTGGCCTTGTCGCCGTCCAGTGCACCACCGAAAGCCCAGAGCGCGCAGTAGATGAATGCGTTCTCGATCACCTCGGGCGTCTTCTCTTGCTCAACTACAGTTCGCAGCACGCCGTCCAGCAGTCTGCAGAGTGTCTCGACCATGGCGATGGCCGGGATGGACACAATCGGCTGCAGTTTGTTGTCTCTTAGCAGCGCGAAGAGTGCATCGACGTACTTTGCGAAGAGCCCAGGGAGCACCGATGTCTCACTCGCGCTGAGGCGTTGCTGCACCCAGGACTCGACGAATGGGTGCCAGCCAATGTCCCCGTCGTGCACGTAGATGATCCCAGCGCGTGAGACCGTGGCAGGGGTCGCGTTCGCCAGCGACGCGATCTCAAAGACCAGGCGCATTGAGTGTGTGAGAGGGATGCGCTCGTTGGACACGAGTGTAAGCACCTTGTTGTCGTCCATGACCGTGTTCATGGACTCGATCCAGACGGCGTCAATGTCTCCATCAAGCACGACCCACTTGGCTGTCTGGGTCTCGCTGTAGGGCGCGGTGTCCTTGGCCATGTCGCGCATGACCGAGGACAGCACGCCATCCTTCCAGTCGTTGTCCATCGTCATGTACCCGTAGAGCTCGTCGGCCGTGATCGCCTTAGGGTTCACACTTTCGTAGACCGTCACAGGCTTGGTCACTTCGCCTGACGTGGCTGTTGTGGTACTAACCGCTCCGGCGTTGTGACAGGCGGCGAGCGTGGTCCAGATAGTGCTCTTGCCGCAACCCGCGGGGCCGATGAGCATTACGCTGTGACGCACCTTGAGCACGTCCTCGTACTCGGTCACCTTCTTGAGGAAACCTTCTTCGGCCTGAAGCCTGAGCTGCGCACACACACGTACGCATTTAGCCTTGAGCGAGTCGTTGTTCATGCGCGGCAGCGTCTGGTTCGGGAACAAATCGTTCAACAGGCCCAGGAAGACCGGGTAGTCGGATGGCATAATCTTCGGAGTGTTGAAGTCGCGCAGCACTTGCATGAGCACGACCTCTTCACTGAGAATGGCTTGCGCGCGTCGTAGACTTCCCGCTACGAGCAGCACGGACTTGACGGCTCGCAGCCCCCAGTCGTAGTGCTTCTGCTTGGAGAGCAGTTCACTGCTAAGGTCGTAGAGCGTCACGAACTTGACGGACAGCGCGCGAGCCTTGAGGAACCCCTCGGCCATAAGCATGTTCTCGCAGATGGGCTGTAGGTCCGGCTTGATCATTGCGCAGGACCGGAAGAGCGCCTTGAGGTTCTCTGGGAGCTCGGCGCGGCCGGCGTAGCCCGGGTTCATCGTGATGAAGAAGCCCACGGTGGGCACCAGGGCGATCGTCTTGCCGAAGAAGTCGCACGTGCCTGAACGAGGCATCACCATGATTGACGAAGCCGCGCTCGCCTCATGACCACCACCTCCTTCGCCTGAGGCTGACGATGTGGTGGTGGACGCTCGGGGCATGGCTAGCAGTGTCGTGGCGTCCAGCACGGTCTTCACTTGCGTGGCCACAACTGACAAAACCTCGACCGAAATGCGGTTGAACTCGTCAAAGCAGCCCCAGGCGCCGGTTTGTGCGAGCCCGCGGAAGATGTCAGCCATGGTCTTGTAGTTCATCTGGTCGCTGCAGTTGAAGACGTAGCACTGGAGTCCCATGCCCCGCGCTAGATCCTTGGTCGTCTCCGTCTTGCCTGTGCCTGCAGGTCCCGCCGGAGCACCACCCAGGCATAGCCTCAGCGCCGTTGTGAGCGTGACGTAGCATCGATCGGTCAGCGGCGTGATCACCAGGCGTCCGCAGTTGCCACTGTACTCATAGCTGTAGAAGGAACGGAAGTCGCAAATCTTGATGTGCACCTCGCGCTTCGTGCCCGTACTCGTGGATACGTTCGTCACGTAGTAGCGCAGCTGCGACTGCCACTGGAAGTCAAGCGACGAGCTCACCTTCTTTGTGATGAGCGACTGGACCACGTCGCGCGCATGCACGTCAACCGTGATGAGCGTGATGATCTTTTGCCGGTCGAGTGCCTTGAGCTCACCCTGCACCAGTTTGATGAGCTCTTCGAGGCGCACGGAGGACACGTCGCAGTACTTCTTTACGGCGTCCTCGGTACCGTTCTCGAGCTCCTCGAGCGCGGCCTCAACCTCCTCGGTCCACACAACTTGGCTGGCCAGCAGCGCCACCTGAGCCGGGTAGTCAAAGACCCACGTGTGGCGCGCGACGTCCAGTCCCCAGAGTGCGCTGCTCTCGACAGCTTCGAAGATGCGCTGCCTGAGCGTGTCCTGCATGACGGAGACCAAGTCGTTGAACCAGTTTTCGACGGGGCCGTGGATCAAATGCGAGTCCATGAAGCGCACGACTTCGCCCTCTTTCGATACCATGGCCATCGCCAGGTATTTCTCCACGATCGCAGTGGACGACGGGGAGCCTACTATGCTCTTCCTCCGCTCGCCGCCAGTACTGCTAGTAGCCATTGCTGTTGAAACGTTCGGGCGCACCATCTCAAACTCAAAGGCCTTGATCCCGTCAAAGCAGTTGCCAAAGTGTGGTTGCAGGCGCGGCGGCGCGTTCCCGTTCGACAGAATCTCGAGTAGGGAGGAGTTTGAGACGAAGTAGAAGCGCGGAAAAACGTCCTTCTTGCCGTCCAGGTACGCGTTGAGCGCCTTCTGGCAGACC
Organism: Globisporangium cederbergense; assembly: GCA_023334245.1. Classification (NCBI taxonomy): domain Eukaryota; phylum Oomycota; class Peronosporomycetes; order Pythiales; family Pythiaceae; genus Globisporangium; species Globisporangium cederbergense. Next base: position 40,821 of record JAASGO010000043.1, read on the forward strand.
TCGAGCTCGGCGTGCAGGTCGCGCAGCACGTGCTCGCGACCCTCGTGCTGGCAGCACGTCGTGAGCACCGACGGCGCGTGCCTCGCATCCAGAAAGAGCTCGCGCATCTCCTCGTCCACGTGCTGGAAGCGCTGAAACTCGCTCGGCAGCTGGCGCTGGATGTCCCCCGAGGCACTCAGGAAGATCGCCTCAAGGCTGCACCACTGGCGCTGCAGCGCCATCCAGAGCTTGAGGATTACATCGACGTTGCCCAGGCGCAGCTGCCACTCGAAGACCTTGTCCCGGAAGTACGCGACAAACTTGCCCATGCCAGCCATGGTCTGCAGCTGCAGTTGGTGTTCCTCGAGTCGCTCGATGATCGCATTCGGGGGCTTGAGGATCAGCACGTCACCGTCACTACTGGGGCTCTCTGGTGATAGTATCAGGGCTGTTGAGGACGAGATCTCTTCGAGAGTAGTGGGACCGATCGAGTCCGAAGACTTACTGTTCTCCTCAGTGCCGCTTGATGACGACATCATGCGCTTGAGTTCGCGCTTTGAGGTCGTGCGCGTGGGGCTGGAAGGCATTGCTAATGGAGCATTAGTGCTCGAACCTGAAGTCGAAGTCGAAGCGGCTGAGCTGTTGGCGGTCTTGTAGGCGACGAACTCGAGTTCCAGTATGCTCCACGTGGTCTCGATCGCGTGCAGCTGCTGCTCGATCTTGAACTCGCGCGTGGCCATCTCCACGAGCTCATTCACCTCGCCCACGTATCGAAAGAGCTCGAGCTTGAGCACCTCTTCGAAGCGCAGCAGGCTGCCGCTGTTGGCCAATGAGGTGTTCATGTTGCCACTGGTGGCCCCATTAGCGACATTGGCAGTGACATTGGCACCCGTACCTAGACTCATGTCAAAGTGCTTGCGCGTAAGCACCATGAGGCTCTTCCAGTGGCGGTCGCGCATCACGGGTGAGCACAGACTCTTGATGAGCGGTAGGATGACCGTCATCTCGTGCAGTTTCTGCGCTAGGTATTTGTAGATCGGCCAGTCCTTGACAGTCCGCAGCGTGTTGCTCGGGAGTAGCGTGTGCCGCGTGCGTTCGATTTCCTCCACCTCTTCCATGAGCAGATCCGTGTTGACGTCGTGCCAGAGCAGCGGCTGCCACTTGGTCACGAACACGGCATCCAGAAGCGCCACGAGGTCCCACACGTGCTTGAGCAGCACAAAGTCCCTTCGCAGCACAACCAGCGTGTCGTACTTACTCGGTGCGAGTTCAAACATGTCCTCGAGCTCCATGAGCCGCTCCGCGTCCTGCTCTACGATCGCCAGCTTGGTGTGGTACGCGTCCAGGCTCTCATAAACATCTGCGATCGCCTGGCTACTTGCGGGCGCACTAAACGGCGCGGCGATGTGAAACTCGTCCCTGAGCGTCCCCAAGCGGCGGTGAAAGTCCGCGATCTCGACGCGGATGGCCTCGACCATGTGGTTTTGCAGCGGCTGGATCGTCTCCTTCTTCTTGAATGTCTTGTTCACCATGTGCTCCCAGCGCAGCGGCGCCTGGTCCAAGAACACGAGCACGTTTTCCTTGCCGATGTACGACATGTCGAGTGCGATACCGTTCGTCTTGAGCAGTACTACGATCTCTTTCAAGGGTGAGAAGTTGACGAGCAAGTCCTCGCGCATGAGTCGCCGCACGTCCCGAATGAAATGCATGCAACCCATGAGCGCGAGCTTCTCGTTCTCACCATGGGCTTGGCCCCCGTGGCTTTCGATCTCTTGGTCCAGACCAAAGTTCACGCGCTGCATGAACGTGTCCATCCACGAGAGCTGGTTCACTACGCGGTCGTGCAGGTACTGCGTGAACATGTAGATCCACTTGGTGACCCACGTGCTGAGCGCCTGCTTGATCGGGAGCGAGTTGACGCGCACGAAGCCCACGTCTTTGGCGTGCTTGGCCTCGGAGATCTCGTTCTGCAGACTCAGGAAGAACTGGATGCGCTCATCGAAGCGCGCGAGGTCCAGCAGTTGTGCTGGCATGGGCGGCGGTGGCATCTCGCTCGCGCCAATGGCGCTCAGCACCGACGATTTCTTGCTTGCAGTTCCAGTAGAAGCACCACTCGATCCAGTAGTTGTCGTCTGAGCTGAGGCGGATATCTGGAGGTGGTCAGCATGAACGATGCGACCACCACCACCCTGAAGTTCTCCGTCAGCGTACGGGTACGGCCTCCAGGCCGTCCCCAGAAACTCTAGGAACATCTGCGGCAGATCGGTGGTCCACAGATACTCGTACTTGGTGAGCTCCAGTCGAAACGCGGCGCACGCGCGCTCGTTCTCATCCAGAAAGCAACTCACGTCGGCCACGAGCTGCTGGATCTGCACGCTCTCGCGCATCTCCTTGAGGTACGAGCCCTCGGAGCTGTCGAGACGCTTGAAGACCGTGGACGCGCCCAGGATCGCCTCGACGCGACCCATGATGATGTCGCGTAGACCGCTCTTCGCGCTCGTCGAGTGGATCGTGGGGAAGTACACGATGTCCTTGCCGTACAAGTCCAGCTCGACCTCCAGCAGCGCCGGGATATCGTCGTTATCGATACGCCTCGGGTCCAGTTGGTCCCGCAAGTGGCGCAGCGACTGGATCACCACGCGTGTGAGCCCGTCCTCGACCATGCCGCTTACATAATCCACGTAGGCGCGCCAGTCGGGGCTGCCTTGTGAAACTCTCAGCGTCTTCAGCGTGTCCTTGATCAGTCGGTGGATCTCGTTGCCGCCTTCCTTGATCATATGGTACTTTTGCTGGCAGAGCGTTCGCTGGAGCTCGTCGAACTCGTCGACGCTTAGAGCCTTTGTCTTGCGCTCGAAGAGCAATGGGGGCGCGCTCCAGGCGTCCAGTAGCTCGTTCACGCGCGCCTGGTGAGTCTTCATCTGGCTCAGCAGTGTGTTGGCCTCGTTCACGTCCGTCATGGCTTCCTTCAGGAACACGTCGATGCCGTGGGATTTCCAGTTCAGCGCCTTGATGCCCTTATTGAGCGCTTGGTCCATGCGCTCCAGGTAGCTCTTGACGAGCGGCCGCTCGACAGGTAGTAGATTCGAGTGGATCGTGTTGTACATGTCCACGATGAGCTCCAGGTTGCCCGTCTGACGGCGGAAGACCTCGGCCTTCTTGTAGATCGCGAGCGCGTCCTCGGGGATCTCGAGCCCAAGCAGCGTGAAGTATTTGACCTCGCGAAGTAGCTGGACCAGTGCCGGGTCAAAATTCACGAAGAGAAGACCGTTGGACGGTGTGCTCGCCGGCGTGCCTAGCTGCTGTTGTTGTGTTTGAGCCTGGGTTTGAGCGGACTGGTTCGTCTCGGAGCTGCTGCTGCTACTAGCCCCAGGTGGCACTATAGCAAGCTCTCTGCGGATCAGCGGCAGCTTGAGCTTAGTTTTAGAGGAAGTCTCGATGGAGACACCCCACTGCTTGACCATCTGCACTTCGTACTCCTGGAGCATAGCCGTGATGTTCGTGTACATCTTGATAGCCTCCTTGGCGTCCTCGCGCTCGAGCACGATACGCGGCGAGATCTGCTTGAGCTTGTCCATGGGGAAGTGAATGCGCTCGGCCAGGCCGCGGCACCAGGTTACAGCACCGGCGAAAGGCGGCAGGTTGGACGGAATCGGCGGGTGCTCGCGGCTCTCGATGAAGATCTGCTGCACGACGTGGAGGTCGTTCGAATACGAGACGATGAGCGCCATGTGCTTGCGCTCGAGCTCGTTCTTGATGATCTGCCTGTCCAGCAGATCCTCGAAGCAGTCGAGGCACTTGAACCGTCCCGTGATCGTCTTGGCGTCGTCGAAGGCCTGGTTGATGACCGACGCGAGCCTGCGCTCGAGTTCCTTGTTCTTCGAGCGGAAAGCGTAGAAATCGTCCTCAAAGTGCTTGGCGTCCAGGTCCATGAGATCGTAGTGTACGTTCTTCATCTGCAGCAGTGTCTCCTGGAAGTCAGCGAAGATTTGGTGCACGCTTGTGGTGAGCGTCTTGCCCTTCGTTCCACCGATCTCCATGGCCGCGAGCTTCTGAAACTGGCAGATCGTCTGCGTGAGCTCGAGCACGTCGTGGCAGCGCTCAAGGAAGGCGTCGAGGCGCACGAACAACGCGTTGTTCTGAATGCGCCACGGATTCCCGGGCACCTCGACCGTTGATTTGGCCTTGTAGTCAAAGTAGACGCTCTTGAAGTGCGCGCAGACCTGAAGCGAAACGAGCAGCATGGCGTTCGCCTGCTCGAGCTCGTCCTGGTCAATCAACTCAAAGAGCTTCTTGCCGTTGAGAAAAGTCACGGCCTTGCGAATGATCTCGTTGCAGATCTGCCGGATGAGCACCACGAGCCGCGTGGGCGTGTTGTAGAACCGGCTGCACTTCCACACGAGCAAGATCGAATGAAAGACCGGCCGGAAGAGCTCGCGGATCTCGGGGAAGCTCGCGGCACTGCTCAGTAAGTTGAACCACTTGGCAAGCGGCTGCAAGAAGTGGCTGTTGTCGTTAGCCTCAGCGCGCGCGAGAAAGACTTCCTTGCAGAGCTTGGCGAACGGCACGTTGTACGTGCTCTTGGACGCGTCTAGGTACTGCAGCACTTTGCGGATGCTGTCGGACTGAAGCTGCGCGAAGATCGAGTTGAGGTTCGTGGCCTTGGCGGCCCAGAAGTGCAGCTCCGCCATGGGTCCAAGATGCGCATGGTGGCGCTTGCTCAACATCGACTCGGGGTCCTGCTTGAGGATGTTCTTGATCTGCTTGGTCCATGTGATAAGGCAGCCCTCGAGGCCGTGCACCTGATCCTTCATGACTGAGCCTGGGCTTAGGCTTGAGCTGGGACCAAGCCCTGAGCCGCCTTGAGACTTGGGTGACAGCAGCGCCGAGCCGCTCGAATGCTCGGTCAGGATTTGATCCCACGGCAACGGCAGACACGTGGCGCCCTTCGTCTGGCCCACGGTGATCTGCAGGCTCGAGAAGAAGCCATGGACGTTGTTGATCACGGACGTGGTGACAATCTCGGGCCACTGGCGCTGGTTGCGCGGGTTCCCGATCAATGGGATCAGAATCTCGTGCAGCAGCAGCGAGAGCGACTCAAGCGCGTTCCGCTCGAGCGTGCCCGAGAGGATCTCCTCGTGGGGGCGGTCGACACTCACGGCCGCCTTCATGGTCTTGACCATGTACAGCACACATGTGTTGCCTGAGCGACTGAAGAGCTTAGGCGGGGGTACGGCATACACTTCGACGCTCCCACTGGTCTCGTTGCCGTGATCCGTGAAAAGCAGCAGCCGCACGTCCGGAAGGTGCAGGAACTCGAAGAGGGCGCTAGCGACGCCCTCGGACGCGAATTTTTTGTTGAGGCGCTCGAGCTTCACGGCCGGGAACGTGCGCACGACCAGGCGTCGGATGAACTCGACGCGCGGGTCATCCTTGGGCGCAGAGGATGAAGAGGACGAGGACGTAGGCTCCATGGCGGACGTGTGGTTGTTACTGTTGTTGCCGCTGCCGGCCGAGCGCTCGGCAGCGATGTCCATGGCGGAGAACGGACGAACGAGCGAGTCCACTCGACGGTCAGGCCAGCAGCGAAGATCGGCTACGAGGCGCTCTCTGCTGCTAGTCGAATGAACTTTATGACCTCCTTGGTGTGCTTGTGACGACGGGAGGACTCGAAGAGTCGCGGCCAGCAGCGAGATCGGCAACGAGGCGGCGTGCCTGCCACAGCATACAAACAGCAAGTCTAGTGCAGGACCGTGCACCCTCAGACCGCCCGAGGCGTCGTAGTACGTGGGAGCAGATCGACGAGACGAAAGATGTGGTGGAGCGGCAACTTCATTCTATCACGGAAGCAGCAGTCCGAGTCAGCTTCTCACGGTCTGCAGTGCCGAGGCAGCTTGGGACCCAGACGGATGACTCGTGCTCTTACCGGCACAATTATCCACCAGGGTCGCCACCCGCAACCCGGACAGCATTTGTTCTAGCTGCAAGAGCGCAAGTTTGAGCCGCAAGATAATGAACCTGAACGGCAAGAGTCTCAGCCGCACCAGTTCGAGCACCAAAAGCTTCAGCCGCATTAATTCGAGCTCATTCAAAGCTAGGTGCAGCACCAAGGGCAGTTCCTGGTGCGTCAGCTTCAAAAGCACCAGGAACTATGTGATCAAATCCTGCAGCAGCAACAGCGTCTGCAGTTGGAGCAGCAGTACTGGTCTCACTTCCAGGCAAACAGTACCTCGACCAGCACGTGGTCATGCAACGACATGTGGACCTCGTTGGAAAAGTGCGAAGACGCGCCAACGAGATCGGTGCACCGAGACTCAGAGCGTACAACCACGCGCGCATGTGCGCCCAGCCGTTGCGCGAGGCGACCGAGTTGTTTTCTACGGGACAGCTTACGATGGAGGGACTGCAAAATCATCAACATCTGGTGATGGAGCGACGCGCCGAAGAAACACTGCTTCAGCGGCTCTACGGGAACCTCGCAGAAGAGGTCACTACGCGGCAGGCAGGTTACCTCGTCGAATATCACCACGAGTCACGAGAAATCGAACTGAGTGAAAGCGCGCTGAGGGACGAAGGACTTAACCCACCGCTTCTACGCTCTAGAAACGGATGGGGTGAGGTGCTGTCGCTTCTAGACACGGCCTGCTGCAGTCGTTTGGATAATTGTGGTTGCTGCAGGGACCACACCTTGCGGTCGTCTTTCGACTCTTTGTTGAGACACAAGAAGTAGTTTAGATATCTGTATGCAAGTACTGACGTGTCCGGAGGTGAGTGTGATGTGAATCATGCACGGTCTACGCGTGGATTATACTGGTTGATGTTGATCTCTTCCGTGCCTGTTGTCCGTATCATTACTACCAGTGCAACTGTTGAGGTTAGAGACAACAAGATACCTGAACTACTCCAGCAGTGCATATATGTGAGAGTTTTGACGACCCGCCTGCACCAGAAGTGTGGCTCCTTGTTTACTTCTCGCTTCCTTACTCCTGCTTGTGCAGTTCGCCATTATTGATGGCTACATGCTACTGCAGAGATCTCATAACCACTTCATTCGGGCTCACGACGCGAACGACGAGGGCATCCTGGTCCACCGCGGCGACGGGTTCGTCCCAGTCTTCCAGGACACGTTCGACGAATGTGCCATCGCACATCCAGTCTTAACCGCTGTTCTCGGAACTGCCGTGCCGCCGCCCGACAGCTCTCCAACTGAGCGCCGAGTCGCTCCGCGGTAGTTGGTAGAGCGAGTGTTAACAACAGAGGCATGAATTATTCTTTTGTTGACGTTTCATAGGTTTGATAGGTACTCGACGAAGTGAACCATCAGCTCCCACCCCAGGTCTTCTTAATAATCAAACAAACACACAAACCAGCACAGCTTTTGCACAAACAAGTGCGCTTTCCGCTGGGCTCATTTCCGGCGCCTCGGTCTAATGCTGCGATCATCAGGTTTTCTATGGAGAAGCTGTCGATTGCGCGCGTGTCGACACCTCACCAAGGTGTCTCCAGCGTAGATCAAGCGTGTCCTCCTTTCGAACGACAGCAACACACCAACGGGTGAACGCGACTGGTTCGCTGACCACCCACCCGCCAGTCGACGACGCTCTCCTTCACTTGCACACGGAGACTGCAACCCACAACTCTCCACTCGTAGACCAGACCAGACGGCGCCTGACAACAGAGGCAGTGCACACAAAGATCCGATCTTGTGTCTGCAACTTCTTACGAACAAGACAAATCCAAAGGTGAGTAGACGCACAAGCTGCAAGCAAGACTTTCTACGATGCCTACATAATGGTATTCAAACCTCGACGTCACTGCTGGGAAATTGGACGCAGGCACTCTTCGTCATTCACGCGTTCGCACCCGGTCGTACTGTCTTCTGCAGCAGCTCGCTCCACCTTCTGCCTAAGACCTAGTGTGCCGTAGGCGTAGAAGATGAAGCTCGACCAGCGCGAAGTGAAGACATCTGGACACGTCAGTTGTCGCCGTCCAAGTGAATCTTCGAGAGCGTCGCGCTGCCCACGACCTCACAGAGGTTGTCTGGGTTACATGCTCACTAAATAAACATTTGCATACGTTAGCCTACGTAAGCAAACGTTAGCCAGCCATTTCATTTACATCATCGGCATAGTGTTGAACAACAACGAGCGCACTGCGCGCGACGACATTGAGAGCCGTTCCTGACCAGCAGCAACATATCGACAACGGCAAGACTCGGGTGGAGTGCAGTATCCTTTATATTTGATGATGATGATGATGATGTTACCAGAGGGCGTCGTCGTCTTCGTTGTCGTCCAGACCCAGCAGCATGCCTGTGGACAGCTGTGGCCCTTTCTCTATCAGGAACGCGGAGATCTCGCTCGCGGGGATGAATGCCACGTGGTCCGCGAGCGCCTTGCGCATGCTGGTCGCAGGGTCATCCTGTTGGTCTTCTAATGACGGGTCTCGCTGTTCTTCCACAAAGGGCGGCACGATACCTTCGATGAGCCCGACGCAGTCGCCCTCAGCGTTCACGACCGCGCCGCCGCACATGCCTTCCTCCAGCACCTCCTCGCTCCATCCAAACGCCTGGCCCTGGCTGCTCGCGCCCACGAAGCGGCCCAGGACCTCCTTGGGAAACTGGCCCACATCGTCTTGAGCATCACCAGCGTTCACGACAGTCTCCGTATCGAAGGAAAACTGCTTGTGCCCGGTGAAGAGCACGACGTCGCCCGGCGTGCAACTCCTGGAAGGGTCCATCAGCGAGAGCAGCTCCAGGTCCCACTTGTTAATGTTGGGACTCTTATCACCAGTAGTAGCATCATGTGCATGCTTTTCCCAGTCGATATCGGCCATCGACTCGCCCAGGGACAGCATCGCGAGGTCGCGCGACGGATGCAGCCACACGTGGCGCTGCAGCGGGATCTCCTCGAGCACCTTGGGCACAATGAACTCCTGCTGCTGCTGATGGTGACCACCACTGAACGAGACCACCTGCACGGGTGGCAACTCGAGCAGCTGCAACGAGTGCTGCACGAAATCTTCGCTCACGTGCTGCAGCCAGTCCCACTTGTCGGCAAAGTACTTTGGGAAGAGCCACGGACACGCCACGTGCTGGCACGTGAGTACCACGAGGTCACTGCCCGTGACAACAGAACCCATGCGCGTAGAGTGTGAGCCTGCGATCGTGTTCAGCAGGAACGCGGAGCCTCTGCGTGTGTGGTGTACATACAATAGGCGACGTATTATTAGAGGACACCAGAGGTGATAGATAGATAGATAGATAGATGAGCTGCTCGTGCCTGAGCGAATGACGTGATGACACCAGACACAAAGCGAGAGAGGTATGGACACACACACGCACCTGCTGAGGTACTCCATGTCGGTCATCCCCTCGTGCGGCAGGCGGAACTTGGTCGTGAGCGAGAGCACCGCGTGGCGCGAGCGCGCGCCCGCCAGCGCCATCGCTCGTCCGGCCATCGATCAAATCTCTTCACAGAAAATGATGTAGTGAGCAGAAAGGAAATGAGGTTAAGAAGTAAATCTCCACTTTATCTTAAACAAAGTATGAAAAAAGCGCTACTCTGCAAATTCGAGTCGTTTCCTAAATATTGCTGTTGCGCATCGAGACAACACACTCCCACACAAATCATCCTCCATGCGGCGCATGAACTCGGCCGAGCAGCGCTACGCCGAGGCGTTCGCGTGCGCCGAGCGCGGCAAGAGCCTCGAGGTCACAGAGGGCGACCTCCTGCAGGCGGCCGAGCAGTTCCAGGATGCCATCCGCATCCTCAGTCGCCTCGCGATTGTCGAGTCCGCAGCCAAGCGGCAGCTCGTGCAGGACGCGATCGACGGTCTGCGCGAGCGTGTGGACAAGATCGAGGCGTCGAGCGAGTACGTGCTCGCTAGGGCAATGCGCGAGCACGAGGTGGCGAGAAGGATAGAACAGGAGATCGATGTTGATAATGACGGCGACGGCGTGAACGCAGTGATCGAGGCGTACTTGTCGGCTGGCGACTGGTACATGAAGGCGTATTCAGCGCTCCCAACGGACGAGTCTGGACCCAAGGCCGCGGTGAAAGAGCAGATCGAGTACGTCATCGAGCACGTGTCAGAGCTGAAAGAACGACAAGTGGCGGTGAAGATTGTAAATGCAGCAGTGGCTCTATTGCCACCACTACCGCCACGAGAGAATGAACACCACCAGCAGCAACAGCAGCAGCAGTGTACTCACGAGCACGAACAGTATGCGAGTCCGCCTGCTATCCTGGCTCGTGGGAGCGCTTCATCGTCTTCGGACGCGTTCATGCAGTCGCGCATGAGTTTCTCGTCATTGGACTGGCTTGAGCCACCTCCGGACGACTTTGACGACGCGCTGTACTCTGAGATGGAGATCCTGAGCATCACTCCAGCCGCACCCACACAGCTATCGCCAATAATAGAGAAGTCTGGCTCCGCGTACACCCCACAGGAGCTGGATGTGCTGCGACGGTCGTCGCTCATCAACGGCCACATCTTCGTCCCGTGGCTCGACGACCTCGACTCGCTCGAGCAGTTCGACATGCCGACGCTCTTTGAAGACCCCGACGGAGAAGTCCCGCTCTCAGCCAAGCAGATCCGCAAGGACGTGCAGTGGATGCGACCGAGCGAATTCGCACAAGTCTGTGGCCAGGCGCCCGTGATGATCGCGAATCTGAGTCCGCAGGCCGTGAAGCAGGACATCGTGACCGACTGCTCGTTCGTGGCCTCGCTCTGTATCGCCGCAGCCTACGAGCAGCGCTTCCGAAAGCCGCTGATCACCAACATCATTTACCCCGTGGACCGGGATACCAAATTGCCCGTGTACAACCCCAGTGGTAAGTACGTGGTCAAGCTCTGGGCAAACGGCGTGCCTCGCAAAGTGGTGATCGACGACCTATTGCCAGCGAGCGGCACGACGGGCCAGCTGCTATCGTCCTGCACCACGCGCGAGAACGAACTGTGGGTGAGTCTGATCGAGAAGGCGTATCTAAAGCTCAACGGTGGCTACGATTTCCCCGGTGGGAACTCGGGCATCGACCTCTTCGCGCTCACCGGTTGGATCCCCGAGCGTATCGCTATTACAGACTTGCTCAGTGACTCGCGTAAGGAGGATCGACTGTGGGAACAGCTCAAGAGCGCGTTCCACTTTGGTGACTGCATCATCACCATGTCTACGGGCGACATTGAGCGCAATGAGGCCAAGCGAATCGGTCTCGTGCCCATGCACGTCTACGCCGTACTCAACGTGTACGAGATCGTGAAACCGGCAGACGAGCATAGTGAGAGTGGTGAACGCAAGCAGCGGCTGCTGCAACTGAAGAACCCATGGCGCAAGATGAGCTGGAAGGGGCCGTTCTCGAACTTTGACGAGGCGCTCTGGCAGAGCGCGGTCGGTGACGAGCTACGCACGTACCAGAAGCAGTTCTACCCGTCGAGCAACAACATCAACAGCAACGGCAGCAATGGCAATGACAGCAGCTCTAGGTCTCTGGATGGCAGTGATGACGATGACGGCCTCTTCTGGATCGACTTGGACTCGGTCAAGAAGTACTTTGAGAGCATCTACCTGAACTGGAATCCGGCGCTGTTCCCGCACCGAGACGTGTGCCACGAGCACTGGCCAGTAGAGCTCGGGCCAGCGAACGACGCCATCACGCTGGGCTTCAATCCGCAGTACTCGCTCACGTTCGAAACTACTGGACACCACTCCGTGACGTCAGCGACGGTGTGGGTGTTGCTCACGCGGCACGTGCGCGTCGTGGAGAGAGACGTGGACCACGCGTCGCAACAGTTCCTGACGCTGCACGTGTATCATGAGGAGTCGGGCAAGCGCGTGTTCTACAGTCAGAACGCGCTATGGCGCGGCGCCTACAGCAATAACCCGCACACGCTTGTGAGCTTGGATGTGGACCTCACGGCCGACAGAGTACCATCGTTTGTGAGTGCTTGCCTTGATGTGACATCTTGTCACTAGCTTGAGATGCCATCCACTAATGCTGTGATCCTGTCTTGTGTTTTGTGTTCTGTGTAGACGCTCGTGGCCTCGCAGTATGAGAAGTTCGCGCCGCTCGACTACACCATCTCAGTCTTCTCAACGTCGCAGTTCACGTTCCAGGCGGTGCCGCAGATTATCAACGACCCGTCGAGCAGCGTGGTGGTCCACGGCGAATGGGACGCACATACGGCGGGTGGACGTCCGTTCTTCTCGAGCTTCATGAACAATCCGCAGTACCACGTGCAGCTCACAGGCGCAACCGCTCACCTGCGAAGTCTGTACGTGTTCCTGGAAGAAGCGTCGCTGATGAGTGAGGATGCAGCATCTACCAGTGCGCCAGTAAATCTACGAGCAGCACTGCACACCCATGAGCGCGTCTGCGGGATTTCCGGCTCGTCATCGTCTCAGTTGCGAGTGCTGAGTTCGGGTGAGTATCGCCCCGGATTTTGCCTGATTGAAATCCCCGCCGAGCAGCTCGTGGGTCTGCGCGATTTTGTGGTGATTCCGTCGACTTTTGAGCCCGGCTTCTTAAGCAAATTCACACTGCGCGTTGTAAGCGATCCGCCGAATGCAGCAGCAACTGGGATCGCTTGTCACGCGGTGCCACCGGAGGGCTTTGGCATGGCACTGATCCAGATCCGAGGAAGGTGGGATCTCCAGACCGGCTCGGCGGCTGGCTGCTCTAACTACGGCTGCTACACGTTCAACCCCAAGTACCTCGTGCGTGTCTTCCGCGAGTGCGAACTGTTCGTACGGCTTCAGGTCACGAGAGACGCTAACTCACACGCTAGTTCCCATCCACCGGCGATCAATGTGTCGGTCTTCGAGAGCACCGCTGAGGGCGACCTAATGCTCTCGTCGAACCCAAAGACGGCTTTTCGAGGCGCCTCGTCCGAGGACGGCGTGTACGCAGCCGGGAACCCGTCGGGCGTCACGACCAAGAAGATCGGTACGCGCTTCCCTGCCGGTTGGTACGTCCTGCTGCCGTCCACGTTCGAGCCACATGAGAGCGCGTTTGAGCTCAAGATCTTCGCGTCGCAGCAGGTGGAGGTGCGTGCGTTATGACATTGAGAGAGTTGGTGGCATGCGTGTACGGTGTGTGGTTGTCATGGTAAAGCGAGAGAGAGAGAGGGAGTGGGTAGCGATGTGTTGAGTGTCAAGTAGAAATCGGATCGTGAGTTGTGTCGAGTTGTCAACAAAAGTGTACCCATCCATGCCTACGAATTTCGAATTGCTTGTCACTCCATTTCTGAGTATGCACACGTCACAGATTCTCCCAGTAGTCTGCGACGTGTGAGATTCTTGGGTTTTATTTAGTAAATGAGGGTTTTTCTGGCAAACGACCTGAGCAAGTATACTCATACAAATTGCCAGCCGTTTCCAGTCCCAAACCGGGTGACGGGTTAAAATGAGCGTGAGCGCAAAAGCGAAAGGTCGCGACATACATTCCTCCTCAAGTTGCCGTTCGCCCACTCCCAAGTTGCTTCTTGACGCACGGCGACACACCACCGGCTGGCTCATAGCATATAAGCACGCCATTACACGCCGCCCTCATCGCATTCCGCCACGCGCCCGGTTCAATTCACACGCCTGCTGCTCACAACTTCGTTTGCTTGTGCACGTAGCTCTTGGCCTTCTCTGTGTGTGACGACACGCACGATACGATGGCGACCGCAACTGCGACGTCTGAGAGCTCTTGGAGCCATGCGCCAGCAGCTACGGTGACCACCGATGCCAAGGAAACGCCCATACAGACCAGTGTGCGAATGAAGAAGAGTGAGACGGAGCACGACCTGGAGCTGCGGCTGCTGCGCGCATTCGGCACATTCGTGAGTGACTCGCTCGTGGGCTCGTACCTGTACGTCAAGCGCTCTACTCGCCTCACGACGCTCATCGGGAATACCACCGAGGCGCTGGTGACCAAAACGGGGCTCATAAAGCTTGTCGAGGTGTTGTTTGCTCAGTTCCAGCGCGTTGCGCACCCGTGGCTGAAGGTTGCGGACGAGGCCATGGGCAGGCGCATCATCGACGTGTTCGTGAGTATCCTGCTACTCGCGAAGGTTCACGAAGAAAAAGGCGGTGAACAGCGAGAACATGCAACGACCAGTGATCTAGAAGCCGGGAAAGAGCGGCATTTGCAACCCGCAGTCCGCCTATCGTACCACGAGCGCATCCAGGCGCTTTTGCAGGGCGAGCTGCCACGTGTCGAGGCGCTACTACAGGAAGCCAAGCGCCGCGAACTAGAAGCTCTGGCGATCCAGCAGCAACTTCAGCTTCAGCAGCAGAGTGAGCAGGCAGCGCGCGTTCTTGAGCCACCGCCAGTTGTCATGGAGCTCAAGGATTTCGTACCGGTGGACGAGGTGAAGCGCATTAAGGAGACCAACAAAGAGCAGCTGCAGGAGAAGAACCACGAGGTGGCGGCGCTTCGCGATCAACTCAATGCGCTTGAACGCGAGAGACAGAAGCTCGAGCAAGACCTCACGGACGTGCACAGCTACCAGGAGAGCGAGCGCGGACGACGATTCCAGGAAATGGAGGTGCGTCACGAATGGCGAATCACTGGACTGGATTGACTGTGTGCTCTATTAACTCTTGATCTGCACGCAAACGCCATTGTGTTTGTTTGTATAGGAAGAGCTCGCACGCACCAAGCTCGAGGCGAACCAGAAGGCGCATAACCTGAAGAAGCTCGAGCTCGTCGTAGAGGCGCTGCGCCGCAAGCGCAAGAGCAAGAGCGCCAAGTCCGAGGCGGGCAAGAGTAACGCGACCGAGAGTGACTGACTAAACCAGTATTGTCATACAGTAGTTATCTAGACTTTCAGTCAGTGCCTGCCGTCGTCAATAGTCAAATTGCTGACGTTGTCGTAAACTTTTTCTTGTCTTTATGATCTTGGCTACAGTCGGAGACCGGAGACTCGCCACGCAACGGAGCGTCGATGACATAATTCGACGTTCCATCGCGCGCTAATCAACTACGTACTTCCTCCATATTCTAGCCATCGCGATTTGCCAGCAGCAAGCAGCAGATGCCAGCCAACCACTCTGCAGTTGGCCCAACCAGTTTCTAACGCCAACTAATTCAAGGAAAAAGAACGCTTCGAACTCACAGTCGTATGTATTGCTTGCGTTTCAATCACCCCCTCCTTCCCTCCCCCCACTACTTCTCTCTCTCTCTCTAGGCTTTGCTCCTTCACACACACACATTCGTAGATAGGAATGCTGCCAGCAAATCAACAGCCCAAGGCTTCACGATCCAACTACATCACCACATACCAGGCTACCGAAGTTCCACCTCAAGGCGATTTGGCTTTCGCAGACTTCGAGCCACAGGCGGTGCAGTTGCATCCGACGCAGTCGCAGCTGGTACCTGCCTTGCCGCATCCCGCGCAGTCGCCGCCAGCAGTCTTCTCGCTCTTCTTCTGGTGCTGCAGCTTCTTGCCATCAGCGCAGCTCGTGCACTCGCAGTCATCGCCACACGTGCAGCTCTTACACTTGCACTTATCGCAGTGGCACGAGCAGTTGCAGCTCGTGGACGCACAATGACATTTGCACTTACACTTCTTGGCAATCTTCTCAGCTGTGTAGCGCTTCAAATGCGCCATCTCGAGCGCCGACTGCGCCCACTCAACGCCGTGGTTGCACTTCTTCGTCGAGACCTCACCACCAGAGCTAAAGGCACAGCCGCCAGTGTCAGCAGCACACTGCTTGGCTTGGTCTTCATGACTGCATGTGAGCACGCCGAAGATCACGGGCGTGTCGGTCATCACGTTGAGCTTCATGACAGCCATGGTCACGGCCTCGCTGACGAACTCATAGGTCATCGTTGCGCCTTTGATCATACAGCCGATGCAGACGACGGCGTCAAGCTTGTCGCGCTTGGTCTCGATCAGGCGGCTGGCGGCAAACGGGATCTCAAATG
The DNA here is from genome assembly GCA_023334245.1 of Globisporangium cederbergense. Classification (NCBI taxonomy): domain Eukaryota; phylum Oomycota; class Peronosporomycetes; order Pythiales; family Pythiaceae; genus Globisporangium; species Globisporangium cederbergense. The sequence continues at coordinate 56,711 of JAASGO010000043.1, forward strand.
CGCCCGAGACCTCGACGCACATCACGTCGGACGAGCTCACGCCTTTCGCCACCAGCTCGTTCTTGCAGGCCCCAACGAGCGGGTGCACAACTTCTTTGCCGTACCAGCGAGAGAAGACGATCGCGATCTTCAGACCTTTGCCGTCGAGTTTGCGCACCGAGTCGGTCGCGCCGGGGGTATCAATGAGCTCGGGCTTCGCTTTGAAACCGGCAGAGCCCGTGGGCACCGGGGAAGAGGACGACGGGTGGCTGCGCGTCGCTGGAGTTGCCATGTTTCGTTGTTTGCTTAGTGCTGCTACTTTTCAGAAATGAGAGCCAAGACCAACCAAGAGAATCGTGGACACGAAGCCACCTACCTAACGGCTGCATCGATGTCGCCGTTGGGAGAAGAAGCACAGAAAATCTTGTCCCATGATGATGGTGATAGCGGGGTGAAAGTTCTTCTTAACGGGCACAACGCGGGCGCGCGCGTCTTTGCCATTGTGCACACAAACAGAAAGACCCGACATTTTCCAAACGGAGGTACAACCAACAAGCACTCCTCAAGACAAGACAAGCATGTCAACGCACTCAAGTTCGCAGCAACCGGTCGCGCACCCCGTGCTGGTGGAAGCACCGGGGGCGATCGCGTCCCCCAAGCTCGATGGTGCGGGGCTGCACATCGGTCTCGTATACACGCGCCAGAGCTGGAAGATCGTTGATGCATTGGTCACGGCCTGCCGTGGTGAGCTGCTTTTGAAAGGTGTGAGTCGCTCGGACATCCACGAGCTCCAAGTCTCGCTCCCGTTCGAAATCCCGTACGCGATGAAGAGCCTGATGAAGTCCTCGCCAACCAAGTTGGACGCTGTCGTAGTCATCGGCTGCATGATCAAGGGTGCAACGATGTCGTTCGAGTTCGTGGCCGAGGCCGTGACGCGTGCGAGTATGAAGATCGGCATGAAGATGAAGACGCCCGTGGTCTACGGCGTACTCACGTGCCTCGACGAGCACCAGGCACGCGTCTGTGCCGGTCTGACCAACGACACAGGCAAGACCCGCTCATGCGGCTATGGAGTTGAGTGGGCGCAGTCGGCGATCGAAATGGCGCACATCAACAACTGTGCGTCGAAGGACATGGTGGAGAACTGCGCGTGCGATTGTCACTGCACGACCAAGGGCCAGGGCGGCGAGTGCACGTGCACCTCTGTTGATAAACAACAGCAGCACACGAGCACCAAGACTGCGACTTCTGGTAAGCATGAAGAGCGCAAGGAAGAACGTGAAGACGACGAGGATGAGAAGCACCTCTCGCAGAAGACGGGCAAGATGAACTTGAGTCCACTGAAGGAGTCGGTGAAGCACTCGCTGCAGAAGGGCGAGTGCGGCGCGTGCGGTTGCATGGGCAAGTAAGGAGAGTGAAAGCAGCAGGTGGCGGTGCGCAGGCTGTTGCTGAATGGAGGTGCATGTTGTCGCGTAAGAGTTTTATCTGATTCAGAGCCGTCCCTTTGACTCCGTAGGCGGGAGGTGACGAGAGTTCTGCTTTGAAAGCGTTCGTGTGTGAGTTCTTCATTCCTGTTTGTTTTCTAGCGCCACACTGGACGCTAACGCAATACCTCGCGGCTATTGTCGGTACGACCGACCACCTTCTTTTCAAAATCTTGCCGCCTTCTTCATTCCACTTGACAAACAAACGAATGCGTGAGTTCTAATTGCTCGCCAGGAACTTGACGCCGTCTTCTTCGCACGTCTCGCCCGCGATAATCGCTGCCTACACATAAGTTAGTACACGACCATCCGTTAGTGCGTGCAGTGCAGTGCAGCTCATAAACAGCCAGCCTCGTGTCAGCCAGTCAGTCTTGTCTTGACAAGCAGAGCGTACTTTGCCCTCGCCCTCGAGCACTTTGAGCGCCTCGCGCAGCAGCCACGGCTCCATGCCATGTAGACCTATGCGATTCCAATACAAGAATGGATTAGACTACTCCCATTTGAGCTGCTAATAGCAGCGCTGAATGAATGCTCGCACTCATCACGTACTCGAGCCAAGCGTCTCCTCGCCGGCGTACAATTCGTAGACTGTGAACACGTTGCCGACCATGCCGCGCTCGTTCGCCTACGCATTCAGCAACAGTGAAGGGCATACAGTCGCATGAGTACTGTCGCCATCTTCACATCATGATAAAAGTGCACGTACGTAGTCGTAGATCTCGGCGGCCCACTCGGCGGGCCTCTTCCACATGATGCGGCAACGCGTGTGGGTGTCGTCCTCCCACGAGCCGTTGCCGCAGCGGATGAGGTATTCGGCGACCGCAAGGCGTCCTTCCTGCGTCATCTTGCCTGCATACACATTGTGCGCACATCCATACGAACGATCACGTTGATGAGCTTCACAAGGACATTGGCGTGAGCGCCGAACACGGCATGCATACGGACAGCCGCAGTACGAGCAATAGAGAGACGCACGGGAGATCTTGACGTTCTCGAATAGTGCGGAGGAGAAGGGCTGGAAGATCGGCAGGCCGTGCGTGCGGTGGTACTCGAGGATGAGCTGCTTCCAGAGCACGAGCTGCTTCTCGCGCGTTCCGCGCACGGGCTGCAGCCTACAGGCGTATGGCAACAGCATATAGCGTGAGCTACTAACCATGTCGATAGCAGAATGGGGATGAGGAGCAGCAAACGCACGTGAAGAAGGGTGGAAAGTCGTAGTACTCGGGGTACGAGAACTTGTCGACGGTCGCCATCGCTACTGCTGCGGACGAGCTCTCGATGTGCCTGATCGCTCGCTTGCTTGTTCGCTTGATTGAACGCCTTCTGTTTGCGTTTGCTTTCTGGATTACTGTTCAAAATGATGTCGAATTTGAGCTTGGATTTTGTATATGATAATAAAGCATACAAACCGCTTAGATCGTTCAGATGCAGGAGTAAACCTAGGCTGGACAGACCGCTCGACAGGGTCATCTGCCTCGGCTGCATGATCCGCGACGAGTACAAGGGCCGCTTCGAGTTCGAGAGCGAGGTCGTCACGCTCGCGATCATGAGACTCAACATCAAGAGCGACATGCCGATCGTCTACGGCGTGCTCACGTGCACGAATAAGCAGCAGGCGCTCGGGTTTCTGGGCAAGAACAGCAGCAGCGACCAAGTCTTGGACGACCACGGCTTTGAATGGGCCAAGACCGTGATCGACCTCGCACGCCTGAGCCAGGCGGTCTAAGCAAACGATGCTGAGGCGGATAATGAGCAGACGCACCGCTAGAAGTTGGAGAAGTCGAGGTCCCAGTCAGCGACAGTCGTGGAGTGAGGCCTTGTTGAGGCCAGGGCCGCAACTGGAAGAAGGGAGGCAAGAGAGGTGACGCGAATGGTACCAGTGGTTACAACCTTGAAATGTATGTTGAGTAATGTGGATTCTACTACCCATGTCTATCGAAACGAGCTTGCTGTCATGAATCGGTTGGTCGCGAGTGGGTTTGCTGATGACGTGACGTTCGAAGCCAGAAGGCCAAGGCTCTTGGCACTGAGCCCCGACGCTGAGCTGGTTGGCGCGAATCTCGAGCTGATGTTCTGAGAACCAAAGCTCTGTTGCTGACGCTGTGGCACATCGCGCAAGACGATGTCGAAGCGCTTCTTGTCGCGATCGCGCACGTTCTCAGTTGGCGTTGAGAAATGGCTCCCAAAGTCATACGAACGGCTCACGCACGTAGCTTGCGTGGTGCGAGTACTCGACAGTTGCTGCTGAAAGGACATGTTGAGCACCGTAGAGATGGCGGCCTGGGCGTGCGACTTTTCAGCTTCGGTTTGCGATCGTCGTCGTCGTAAGATCGTTGGGCTCGCCGCTCTGCGCTTCGCCTCTTTCGCTGGGTCATACTTGGCGTGTGGAGCAGCTACGCGAGGTCTGTGGCTGCAGACGGCTTGGTGTTTTGCAATGCGATCCTAGGTGTGTAATTGAGAGCGTCTTATGAGTTGATGTACGTACCAAGTTCGTCATGCAAGTATGAAATCGCCCAAAGGCTTACCGCAGTGAAGCCACGTCGGCATTTCCGACACCGGACTCGCCCGTCTTCCTCCGGTTCATTCAGCTCTTCATTAGATGCGCTCTTAGATTTCTCTTCGCCACTTGTCTGAGATGATACCAGGCTCTGGTTGTCAAGAAGAGCCTGAGGCTGAGGCTTCTCACCTCGACAGGACTGCTCGTGCTCGTGAAAGCGCCCAGATCTGTTTCAAGAGAGCACACAAATCACCATGCAGCCAAGATATAAGCTACCCAAGGTCCAATCAAAGTACCCATCACGCGCATATAGAGCTCGAGTCAGAGGGTGCTGACCTGATCACTCCACGGCACTTGGCGCACACAATGTCCACAAACGCGTTCTTCTGGAAGCACACCTTCTGGTGAATGGCCAGCGAGCGTGCAAAGAATTCGCGGTTGCAGCCCTTGCAGACGATCGACGCTGGTGCAGGCGTCCTGCAATGGGCAGCGTCAGGCTCACGATGCCCCGCGTCTGTGAGCTTCCTCATTGAGCAGCAAGCGTCCCGGCAAGTCGCTCACTCAACCACGTCCAGCCAGCCTCAGGCTCAGAGCACAGAGTTTGAGACTAGAGCGCCTTGGGCGCTCGCTCGCTTATAAATATACCTGCCCAGGCTCGTGTGTAGTGAGCCAGTCATCTTACGGATAACCTGGGAAGGAACTTAAACGAAAATAGTCGGAGAAACCAGGGCGGTGTTGAGATTACCGCGACAAGCATAGTCATACCTCGGCCATGTAGCGAGACTAATAGTTACATGGCGTCATCGCCTTCGGTACTTAACCAGATAACTGCTCATATGGAATCGGGCTCCACGAACACGTAACGCGCTCTCTTTGTTCGTGTCCCACATCACTGGTGCTTCGTCGGTTTCTTCGAGTTTCAGTACCATCCAGTCTTGAAGTTAAACAGCTGAGCCTTCTCTGCCCAGGTTACTCGATTCCTCTCGTTCATGCTGACTTATGTCTCGATCGACCTATTGAGGACTCGCCGCCGTCCTCAACGTAGTGCGCGAGTGCCTAGAGTATACCTGTCAGAGAACTTGCAAAAGAGTGAGGTCACTGAGGACCATCACGAAGCACGCTATGCTGGCAACTGGGTATCTGATGACAAACGCTTCATGGCAATAAGATTAAGTCTCGTTTCGATCAGAGCCCTAACAGACCGCCAGTTCGTTAGTGTTCCTGACAGCCGACAAGGGAAGGGGAGGGGCGTTGAAACCCCTGCGTACGTGGCTTTACCGCACGTCAGTGACAAAATATAACAGGTTGTCTGCTATCAATAGCCCTCTTGACCGTGAAGCACACATACAACCGCGCCCGCCAGATTTATTCACTAAGAGAGAGCCCCTGGGTCGATGGCGAGCACCGCGCTCAGCCTCAAGTCGTGCTGTACCATCGTTTAACACCACGCTCCTCGTCTCCACAGCACAGCAGCGATGGCTTCGTCACCGCCTCCGTCCTCATCACTCCCACCACGCTTACCGCCTACTGACTTCCCAGTGCGCGCTCCGAGTTTCATCGAGCTACAGCACTCGCGCTCGGACTTGGTCACGTTTTCGTCGACCCCATCGACCACTGGTGAGAACGTCGATACCATTGACGCTGATGAGCAGGAGGCGCGTGACAAGCCAGCGCCCAAGCTCCATTGCGTGGACTCCGTGCACCGCATCTCGCTTACCGCGACACAGAAGCCGATCGAGCGACGGTACTCTGTAGATGAACAGGCGACCAGAAGCCATGGCAATCGAAGTCCAAAGCGACATGAGCGTCAGTACCAACATCAGCCTATCGAGTCTGGTCAGAGCAGCGAAGACATCGGCTCGAAGCAGAGCGGCTCCACTCAACAGGGCGGCAATGGCGAACCCAAGGGGATCATGGAGCGACTGCAGAACACTGTGGCGCTCAAGCGGCTTTCACGGAGCTCGCTGCTGTCATCGCCAACTTCACCGTTCTTTGCCGCCGTGATGGCGGCCACAGCGAATGCAACCGCCAAGGAGGACGCTGCTGGCCAGCAATACGAAGAAATGATGGAGCGGTTCCAGATTCGACGCCTACAGCACACAGCGTCGAGTGGGAGCAATGGCACGGGCAAGAACGACATCCATATGCATGTCCTATCAGCCACGCGCTCCGGTAAAGTCATCCCAGCATCAAACATCGACGGTGTACCGGCACCGGTTCAGGTAGGCCACTCGAATAGTCCGACGCCTCGGTCCCACTCGTCCCATTCCAAGGGAGCCGCTCCAGCGAATACTACGAAAGAGCCATCGCGACAGACATGGTCGAGGTCCGAGAGCGCAGCCCAACCGTCCCACGTGCCCGTGCTGGTTATTAAACCACGCAGTTCTACCCAGAAATTCCACGAAGAAGCCACAAAGACTGCTAGAAGTGGTGCCAGTAATAGCAGTAGTGGCCGCTTCTCTCTCCATTGGAAGCTGATGTCCTGGCGACGCAAGCTGAGGCGTCGAGGTCGCAATTTTGCCAAGCGGATCGCGACACCGCTGTCGCCGTTCTCCATCGCAGCACGCGTGCGAGGGCTCGCGCTGCTGCTCGCTTTCTTGGCTCATGCGATCTACTTCCCCGTCGGCGTGGCCTTCTCCTCCTCAACGGGGAGGCACTGGTTTCACTATGTTGACCTGGGCACTGAGTTCGTGTTCATGCTCGATTTTGTATTGTCGTTCAACACGTCATTCCAGGACAAGCGCGGTGTCCTCGTCACCTCGCGACGGGAGATCGCGAGAAACTACATTCGAGGCTGGTGTATACCGGAGCTCTTGGCGGCCATACCCGTCGAGTCGATCTTGTTCTTCAGGGGCGAGCAGGATGACAAATGGATACATGTGTTCATGGACGGCGTCTTCCGAACGCAGCGACTCGTACACGTCGTGCGCATCCTGCGGCTCATCTGGATGATGCACGCCAGCAGCTCCGGCAAGAGCATCTGGGCGTGGCTCATCTACTCGCGCTACTCGCACCTGGTGCGCATCTTCTGGATTATCCTACTCATCGTGCTGCTCGCCCACTACATGGCGTGCTGCTGGAAGCTTCTGGAAGGCTCGAGCTCTATCAACAGCGACATTACGACCCAGCAGAGCCTGACCGAACAGTACGCGTCCAACTTCTACGACGCGCTCCAGCTGCTGCAAGGCCAGGGCCTCACGGCCTCCACGATCGGCCAGAGCGTGTTTGCTTCATCAGCTGTGCTACTGGGCTCCATCGTGTTTGCGGTTGTCTTTGGCAACGTGGCTATGCTGGTCTCCAACTTCAATGCGAACTCGACCAACTATCAGCGCAAGATGGAGTCTGTCTTCGCGATCATGAGCAAGCTGCAGCTGCCAACGCTGCTGCGTGAGCGCATCCACCAGTACTACGAGCATCTCTGGCGTGAGTACGAGTCGCTCGACAGCGAGATCGTCAAGTTCTCCAAGGACTTGACGCACAACCTTGCGCTCGAGGTCGTGCTCTTCAAGTACATGGATCTAGTGCTCAACATCCCGTTCTGGCGCGACTGTACTCCGGACTTCCAGAAGCAGATTGCCTTGAGTCTCCAGGTGCGCGTGTACCTCCCCGACGACTTTATCCTCCGACGAGGGGAGGTTGGTGACGAGTTCTACATGGTCAATCGCGGCAGCTGTGAGCTCTCGGCCGACGTCGACAGTTTTGAACAGGCCACGGCACCGCTCAGCTTGCGCACTCACAACGAAGGGGGGCAGAGCTTGGGCGTGTCCAAGTACGCCAACTCGGCCTACTATGGCCAGACCCAGAACGAGAAGCTGCATAAGGACGGTGAGGCTGGGTTCGACAAGCAGTCACGGCTAAAGACTGAGCGCGCGAGTGGCCACGGTAACGAAGCCAGGAAAATGACGTCCAAGCACACACGGTTACTGACACGCGGCCAGGCGTTCGGTGAGGCCGCGCTGCTGATGAACTACCAGCGGACGGCCAACGTGAGAGCGGTGACGTACGTAGAGATGTGCGTGCTGAGCCGCGCGGACTTCCAAACGATCCTCACGCGGTACCCGGACGATAGGAAGCACGTGCTCAGCATGATCCTCATCACGTGCATGGAAAGCAACGAGACCCGCCAGGTGTACTGCCCGCTCAAGGCCATTGTGGAGCTCGTGTTCGCTGATGGCGACGCTAGGATCGCGGACCAAATCTCGGCAAGGTACGCTGCAAACATCATCTCGACGGTCGTGAACCCGGACTATGAAGACGACAGCATGAAGTTTGGCATCGGTCAGAACTTCAAGAAAGAACTCAAAAAGCTCAAGGACCAGGATGAAGCCCAGGGTCTTGGAGACATTGGTTCAGAGACAGCAGCAGCCTCGCAGTTAGGTTCCCAACCAGGTGGACAGCTCTCAAGTGTGGAGAGAATCCAGATATCTGAGAAGGCAGAGACTTCGGTCAACATCCATGGTGAGGCCCCGAATGAATCACAATTGGATAGCTCGCCGACAGTGCCGTCGGAACTGGAGAATCGCATTTCGAAGATCGAAGACACACAAATGCAGACGCTGCTCCTTCTTCAAGAGATGCGAGCGGCCATGGACGAGCTCCGACAGATTCCTACTCCCGTGGTCTACGTCTCATCTGCAGAATCGGACGATAAAGCCCCATTGCGACAGCAG